>ARYC01006622.1:0-22134 GCA_000711775.1 Oxytricha trifallax
ATTTAAACGCTAATCGAAGATGTTGAGGAGTTAAAAGAACAGCTCCCAGTAGAAAAGGTTAAAGCATTTTAATGTAATGAATGCTAAAATTATTCTCAGCTAATTCTAACTTGAAGAGGCACATCAAAGAAATACACTCTGGTAGAGCTAAGATCTATTTCAAGCATGTTAAAGTCGATGGCAGATATTAATGCACAACTTGTATGAAGTCCTATACCCATTCAGCAAAAGTGAAGAAACAAATGCAAAAGCATCACTTAAGCGAGTTCTTGATTCAAGATAAAGAAACTTAAAAGCTTATACCTGCCAAGAGAAAATCAAATACTATTGAGTCATAAAGAGATTAACAGGAGAGACTCAAGAGATAGAGGCTGCATGAATTAATGAATCAACCGGTAGGCAACACTATATTAGCATGCTTCTAAGCCAAAGCTCTGAACATACCTGTATTAAATGCAATTGATATTAGCAGTTGTATTGATAACTATTTGCAAATTAGCGTTCCTGCAAAACCAAAACTTATTGTAATTGATGACTATGCATACAAGGTGTATCCTTACAGCTATCTACTTAAGAATGAGCAGTACCAAAATGAGTTTGCTAACGAATACATGACTCTTAGAGAGGCTTAGAGAAGAGATTGCAAGAACTTGCTTAAGCTAAATGGTGTAATTTTAAGCTAGGTTATATCACATTAAGGCTTAAGAAATATGAAATGACTCTAAGAGATTATCTGAATCATAACAGATACCCACATGATTTGAATGATATACTATCAGATATGATATAGGGTATAAAGGAGTTGCATGAACTTGGATATGTTCATAGAGATTTGAAGCCTGAAAATGTTATGATAAACCTCTGCCCTTTAGAAGTAGTTGTTATAGATTTCAATAGAGCATTAAGATAAGAGATAGTAACCTTAGCAAAGGTTCATGCGACACCTGGATACATCCCAATGAGAGAGAAATGGACTAATGGCTCTGTTTAGTGGGATGTATGGGCTATTAGAGCTATTATATTAGAGAGTGATATGGAAAGTATGGCTTACTTTGGTACAAAGTTTGAAAAATAATCAATCAGTTTAGCTTAAAAGCATATTAAGTAATAAAATGTATGCAAGGAAATAAAAAAGATAGTTGAGATGATAATAATCAGTGCTCCTTCCTATCCAAGGTAAACATCCGATGACATACTTGTGCCACTTAAGATAGCAAGATTTCAGAGGTATAACAAAGACAAGCAAATAAATTCGTTTGAATATAATTACCTAATATTCATTAAATATACATAAAATTCACATAAACCTGCGTTTTCTCTACTAACCCCAATAAGACCCCAACTATACCCTACAAATCAAAGCACTTATAAACCTCACTAAGGGGTTTTGGGGTTTTGATTAAATGAACCATTAAAATATTAAATAACATGTGAGATATCGCTTTTTTGTTTCAGATGTTTAATTTAGAAATATCAAATAATTATTTTAATTTTTTTCACAATATTGTCTTAATTTTAATGAGGATTACTTTATAATTTAATAATTTAAGCTATAAATAATAATTTTTTTCATTAAAATAAAAATAAATTAATCTTTATAAACTCTAATTAATAGATTCAGGAAATATACCAGTTTGCTATAATTTAAGGGATTATAGAAAATATTTTGAATGATTACATTTGAATTAACAACCTAATTCTCTATACTTTTTATTATCATAATCACTATGTTTCAAGATTATTAAAAACTAATATAATCAATCTTGATTGGTAATCATAAAAATAAAATCAAACTGGAATTAATTATTATTATTTCAATATAATAATTAGTTATTTTATGATATTGTTTAAATATATATTTATAAATTATTTACATTTAATATATTAAAAATAGTTTTATTATTTAGTTTTTGATATTAAAATTGCACTTAAATCATTTTGTCTACAATTTTAAAAATTTTTTAATTATTTATATATCTTAAATGTTGAATTAGGTATATTTAAAAAATTAATCATTTATTCAATTTCATCTAACTTATACTTTAATCAAAATATAATTTTTTTAAAAAATTCCAGATCCAATGAATCTGGAATTCCAGAACTGTATCTGGAACTTTTTTCACCAATCTAGAATTCCAGAATGGTGCTGGAATTTCAAAAAATTCCAGAATTGTGCTACCAATCCGAATATATAAATAAAGGTGAATTAATATAATAAAGGAATTTATATATTTTAATAAAAACCAAAATAATAATTACTATTTTAATAAGTATATTAAAAGATTTAGTTTGGATTAATTCAAGCCTAATTATTGTTAACCGGGTATTCATTATATTAATATTTCTATGATTATAAAATATATCTATAAAATGAGGCAATAAATATATATATAAATAAGAATATACAAAATAAATTTCTTGATATTCAACCAAAGCTGCAAAATATTTGATCAGATTATTTTATCGTATTTACTTATTTACTTTTTTTAAGTAATTTTAATAATATATGAAATTTATAAATTGAATTTAGCAAATTATAGATCAATTTTTTTATTAAATAATTTTTTATTATCTTAATGTATAGATAAATATAATTTATTTTCAATTATTTTATATATTTTTATGAAATTTCAAAATAATTGCAAAAGTTTTACTTTTTCAAATTTAATAAACCTAAGTATTTATTTATGAAAAATTAATTCATATTATACTTTTATTTATTCTTTTATTATTCTAAATTTCTTATATTTATTTCAATCAATTTAAAGGTTCTAAGTAAAAAATCAATACTTACTTTGTTATATTATAAGTAATATTACTATAACTTAATTTCTTTTACTTTTTGTTTTATTAAATTTTAAAAGTCGCATTTAAAAAATAAATTTTTGATTGATTTTAGAAAATAAAATTATATAAAGCAAAAATATGATTCAAAGACCAAGCACTATCAACAATTCTGTACCTAACACTAATAACAATCCTAGTGCAGACACTAATTAATATCCTGGTACACAAACTAATAATAATTAAGAGCGGTTTAATTGAAAATTATGTAGAACTATTTTTAGAAAATGGCCTTAGGAAATTTATTATTTATTTCTTACATAGCAAAACTGAATAATTTATTAATAAATATATTTTCAATAATTATCTGAATTTCAATCTACTAAGATATATATTTTCAAGTAATCTTTATTTATAAAAATTTAATTTTTAAAAATAAATTATTTGCACATAAATATAAGTTAGAGAAGTACGAATAGATTAAATTTCATATCACATAAATATAAATTAAATCTATCTGCATTATTTAAAAAACTAAAATAATTGAATTTATATAATTAAAAATTTTATTAATGTATTTTCTCATATTTCATTTCAAAAATTTAGAAGATAAAAATTATTAATTTTCAAAAATAAAATTATTAAATATAGCTTAATGAAATTTTAAAATTAATTAGAATCATTTTAAAGTTAATAAAATAAATTCTAAGACTTTTATTTAACTATTCAAAATAAAGGATAAGATCTTATTTTTTATTATTTTAAGAAATGAATTAAGAACAATAAAAAATTTTGAAATGCTGTGCTGTAAATAGTTAATTTTTTGCCCATAAATTTTTATTCAATTTACTGTCTTTAAAAATACTTCTTTTATTGTATGAATCAGTAATTTAAAAAAATAAATTTAAATTAATCAAACATAGATATTTTGATTGCCAATAAATAAATAATTTTCTAAATTAAAATAAAATTAATGCATAATAATTTTAAATGCAATTTCGTAAAATGTCATTATTTTATCTTATTAAAATAGAATAGTTCTTTAAAATGTATTAGACTAATCTTAACTTACATTAATATATTTTAATACTAATTAAATGTTTAAATAAAAAATGGTTTCATATTCATTTAATTTGATTATTAGTATGATTTATTATTTGAAGTAAATACTATCAAAAATATTAATAAATTATTTACTCAATTAATATGCTTAAGAGAATGCTAAATTTTCAAAAATATTGCTATATATAATTTAAAGTTAGTTTAATTCATTTATTGTTTCCAGATCTTTTTTTTAGAATAAAAAATGAAATGATAAAAATATTGAGAGATTCAATTTTTATAAATTAGATCTTATTTGTTCAATTAATGCAGGAAAACATTCGAAATTATATTATAAAAATTATATAAATAAATAATAATTCAAATATTGGCATTTATAGTAGGCTGCCCATTAAATATTTTTTGGTTAAATCAACATTTATTTATAAAAGCTGGATTTTTTATAAGCAGCACTATTTCATTATATTCCTAAACTAAATGAACTAAACTATGATTGAAACGTATAATTAAATATATTTAGTAATAAATGAATTTGAAACTGAAAAAAATAATTTTTTTTCTTTCATTCCACAATTATAATATTTTATAATCTAAAAATTCATTTTCTTAAACTTGAACTAATGACAAGTTAAAAGAATTATTATATTTATAAATGAATTCTTAATTAACAGTTAATTCAGAAAACATCTCTTTATAATATTAAATATTATTAAGAATTACTTCTGAATATTTTGAATGTATAATTTTTTAGATTATAGAAAAACATCGAGTTATATTTATCAAAATAATAAATTTATATTAATAAGCCAAAGAAATTAATAAATTTATTATTAAAAAGAAGTAAAATAATTTTTTGTCTGCCTAAAAGAGATTGTTAAAATATTATTATATTTTAAGAAATCAATTTTATTAACTATAAAAATGATTTTATGTTGTATTTTCGTTCTCCAATGATAGCATTAGTTTTATATAACTTTACTATATATGGATAAATTTAATTTAAATTTGCAATATTTAATTTTTTAATTCAGAACTTCAAAAATAAAAGTTGATCATTTAGCCATATTTTATAAAAGTGTAATAGCTAATGTAGGGGTTTAGAATTTAAATGTAATTTATTTTAGATTATGAATGCGAAATTAAAAGTCAAGATTACATGACTGTCAGTATTTAAGTTCAAATGATTAAGTTGCGTTTAGGAGTGACGATTACAATGAATTACTCAAACCTAGTTATATTTTCACAAGGATGCTTCACAAATCTAATGTTCCTGTATATATAGATTGTTTTTAAGCTTGAATATGAAAGTTAATAACATCCTTATGAATCTAAGAGACCTTTAAAATTTTAGCAGAATCATAATTAATTATTTTATAAATGACAAGTATCTATGAGTTGCTTAGAACGCTTTTCTCTAGATTATAAATATGAGATTTTTCATCACCCATTTTTTCATATATAACTCTGCTTAATTTTCATCTCGCAGATAATGGTATATTTTACATGAATGTTATTCGCAAAGAGATGGTGTAATGAGATGATTAAAGTTGATAATGCTTTAATAACAATATATAACAATCGTGAAATTAAAACAAATTTTTATATTTAAAACATGAAAAATAGGCTATTATATTGATATAAAGCGAGTAGGGTCATTCATTTGAATTGAGTGCAGGGCTTATGATTCTTAATAGACCACATCCTGAAGAGAAAAATTCGTGATTGTGAGGGTGAGATAAGAACTAGCAATCCTCGTCTATCAGGAGCACCGGACATATCTCATCGCTGCTTGATTGCTGCAGCACTTAATCCACGAAGGGCATGAATGAGCTCAACTATGATTACTCTCTGGATGCTGCAAAATTATGCGAGGAGTAGCACTAACGATCGCGCTCTTTCTGGACAGGGAACGAAGAATCTCTGCTTGCCGCACTGTGAGAGGAACATTTATATTCTTTGTGATTTGCTATGCCTATAAATTAATAACTTAAAACGTAACTTAAATTACAGCATTTTAAATTTACTCTCCACAATCGCATTTACTCTCCAGTCCTACATAAATGCAGCCGTCATCGTTCTCCGCAATTGATCGCATGCCGCACGCTCTACTGCAAGTTAGAGTAATAATACATTTGAGCAGCTGTGAATGATGACGTAGAACAGCGATAAAGCTTTGAAGCTTAAACCTCTTTCCCAATTTATGTTAGATGTCCCGGCTGTATCAATTCTTGCTTTTACGAAGAGAAATGTCACCAATTATTCTTGCTCTTGGAGTGATTACGGATCAGAAAAATCCATCCATTAGGAATTGGCCTAAATCTTTATGAATTTCTGAGAGACTGTTGCTATTAATACATGCTTCCCAATACAGTAACGAACCTCGGAACGCAAATGCTATTCCAGCGTGCAACTTAAGCGGGAATGATAGGGGTACCTATCCACGCGATATTTCGAAGGCTCTTTGGTGAAATCGAAAACTGTAACTAGATACTCGGCAAGTTGTAACTAGATACTCCCGGTAAGTAGCATGGAACTTTTCTCGACCCACTAAATTCATCTTGTGAGGAGCTCATTTTTCTCAGGTCATAGCATCCAGGGGTGAGTAACCATATCCATTGAGCTTCTCAGGGAATAATATTATCCTTGCTTCAGGACGAAGTTGGCAGATAGCCTGCTTGTAGTTGATGGAGGAAAGCACGAATGGATGAGGGTGCCACCTATTGCTTAGGTCAATCCTCCTCAACTGGTACTCATAGCGGGACGATAATCACAACCGCCATGGGAGGGATAGCGATCAAGAATGATATGTGGTTTGAATTAAATTATAATTAATATCTAACCAACATCGATCACTGTACAGCCTACAAGTCGTTGGTTTATTTAAATTTATTTTTATATAATGTTTATATAAAATAATAAATAATTACAAATTTTATTAACATCAATAAAGTCTTACTTTTAATGGCTAATTATAAAATCTTTAATAAAACTAGAATAAGTTTTTAATTTAAACTTATATCGTAACAAGTTTTATTTTAAATAAAAATTAATTAAAAAATAATCTCATTTTCGTAATTCTAAAGTTAAAAAATTAATTATTTATATAAACTTATAAAAAATAAATTTAATAAACCAATGACTTGTACGCTGTACCAGTGATCGATTGGTTAGATATAATTATAATTTAATTCAACCATATCATTCTTGATCGCTATCCCTCTATGGCGGTGTGATTATCTCCCGCTATGAGTACCAGTTGAGGAGGATTGACCTAAGCAATAGGTGGCACCCTCATCCATTCGTGCTTTCCTCCATCAACTACAAGCAGGCTATCTGCCAACTTCGTCCTGAAGCAAGGATAATATTATTCCCTGAGAAGCTCAATGGATATGGTTACTCACCCCTGGATGCTATGACCTGAGAAAAATGAGCTCCTCACAAGATGAATTTAGTGGGTCGAGAAAAGTTCCATGCTACTTACCGGGAGTATCTAGTTACAACTTGCCGAGTATCTAGTTACAGTTTTCGATTTCACCAAAGAGCCTTCGAAATATCGCGTGGATAGGTACCCCTATCATTCCCGCTTAAGTTGCACGCTGGAATAGCATTTGCGTTCCGAGGTTCGTTACTGTATTGGGAAGCATGTATTAATAGCAACAGTCTCTCAGAAATTCATAAAGATTTAGGCCAATTCCTAATGGATGGATTTTTCTGATCCGTAATCACTCCAAGAGCAAGAATAATTGGTGACATTTCTCTTCGTAAAAGCAAGAATTGATACAGCCGGGACATCTAACATAAATTGGGAAAGAGGTTTAAGCTTCAAAGCTTTATCGCTGTTCTACGTCATCATTCACAGCTGCTCAAATGTATTATTACTCTAACTTGCAGTAGAGCGTGCGGCATGCGATCAATTGCGGAGAACGATGACGGCTGCATTTATGTAGGACTGGAGAGTAAATGCGATTGTGGAGAGTAAATTTAAAATGCTGTAATTTAAGTTACGTTTTAAGTTATTAATTTATAGGCATAGCAAATCACAAAGAATATAAATGTTCCTCTCACAGTGCGGCAAGCAGAGATTCTTCGTTCCCTGTCCAGAAAGAGCGCGATCGTTAGTGCTACTCCTCGCATAATTTTGCAGCATCCAGAGAGTAATCATAGTTGAGCTCATTCATGCCCTTCGTGGATTAAGTGCTGCAGCAATCAAGCAGCGATGAGATATGTCCGGTGCTCCTGATAGACGAGGATTGCTAGTTCTTATCTCACCCTCACAATCACGAATTTTTCTCTTCAGGATGTGGTCTATTAAGAATCATAAGCCCTGCACTCAATTCAAATGAATGACCCTACTCGCTTTGTATCAATATAATAGCCTATTTTTCATGTTTTAAATATAAAAATTTGTTTTAATTTCACGATTATTATAATTTTATATCAAGATCTTTGGTTCAAGATGAACAATAATAATTAATTTATCACTTAAAATTTAATATAAAAACCTGCAATTGAAAGTAAGTTTGTTTTTTTTAAAAAAATAAACTTATATCTTTAAAACTCATTTAATTATAATCGAAATATCTTTATGCTTAAACCTTTTTTAAAAACTATTAATTAAAATCTTAAAGTTTGACCCCAAAATTCTATGTCATCATAAATTTAAATTAATTTTGCTATTGTTTTTATGATTAAAAAAATATATTCGATTTATATTTATTTAAACAAAATGATCTTTTATGTTATAAAATAGTCAGAAATTTTAATTAAAAAAGATTATTATTATATTTCATGAAATTTATTTTTGCTTTTGTTAAATTTTATAATTAAACTTTCATTTTTATAAATTAATTAATAAAAATTAAATATATCTTACTTTAAAAATTTACATTGTGATGAGTACTATCAAAGCTAAGCGTTTATACTTCTTTACATACAATTAATTAAAGTTGATCAACTTATAATGTCTGGAATTTCTACTTCATGATATTAAGTAAATCATCAATTCTTCTAAGTTCGTTCACTGACATTTTTAGATTTTGATTTATATTTATGATTTCTTATCTCTACAAATTTTATCATTGAAATTCTAAATAAATTTGTTATTTTCGATTAAACACCAAAATGCAAAATTGATTAATTAAAATGTTATATCACAAAAAACTCATAAATCATAATAAATATTTTAAATAATAAAATTTTAGTTTAATTTTCAATTTATTATCAATGAAATTTCTTAAATTTGTAATAGAATATAAATCTAATATATTATAAAACTTTTTGGATTTATAATTGTATTTTAATTTATTTTAAAGAACTATGATCAAGCAAGCAGCCTGTAGAATTTCGGGCAGATATGTCAAATTAGAAGTTCTCAAGATACTAGTGAAGATTCTAAGTAAAACCATTACGATTTCAGCTCAACCTAAGGAAGTTCTCAAATGTAGTACCTCAGCCAAATTAATACAGAGTTGGAACACAGAACCTAATTTGCATTTACAAATAAAATAATTATACATAAATATTTAATATTTTAACTAAATAAATTTGAAATAATTATATACATAATCATAGTATTTATTTGAAATTGCTATAAATTATCAATAAAAAATTAAATGGGATATTAATGTAAATATAAATTTAAAGAGAGGATTGTCCCTTATTACGTCATTTTTAATAAAAAATATTTTTGGAATAATATTGAACTAACGAATAAAATTTGAACAAGATATTCCAATTCAGTTTTTATAAGTTGGCAGAAATTGTATTTGTAAATTATATTAAGTAAGCATGATTTTACTTTTTTATCTTGTAAGAATTTTATAGTGTGGAAAATCAATAAAAAATAGGCAATATTTAAATTAAAATTCGTTTTATTTAAAAAGATTTTTACAATTTAAAAAACAATTATAAACTAAAAGTATTCATATTTTTCATTCTAATTAAATTACACAAATAGTAAAATGAAAACTAAGTGTAATATTTCGAAATAAACAATTATCAACATTATGAAATTCTTTTGTTATTGATACAAATCTATTTTTGTACTTAAATATAGAAATACTGACTAAATAATGATGCATTGTAATAGCATTCCTTATATATTTAAATTTATTAAAATCAAAAAACCTACGAATTAGTTCTTTTAGTGATTAAATTATTTAATTGTGTTTGGGTTTTATTGGAGTTAAAAGAGAAAACGCAGATTTATTTTGAAATTTTTTCTATATTAAATGAATACTTTAAATCAAATTAATATTATTTGAATGAATTTGTTGAATTAGTCTCTTTATTAACACAAGTATCTAATGAAACTCAAATATAATAATGCCCTAATAATTTATAATTTTACTAAATTTATAATTATCTCATTCAACTACTTATGTTATAAGTTCAAATCTAAACTTACAAAGTAAGAGATGTTTCTTTATCTCTCGCTATTAATTGAAACAAAACTGTCCATATATCCCACATATCTCTATCGTTGTTATTTTTCTTTCTGACTAGAAATAATCTTGGACAAATTACCTAATGCTAAACTTACTATCTTAATGCTTTATTTAAATTGATGACAACTATTTCTAAAAGGCAGAGGACCTAAAAGTTGGGAACTCTTGCTAGAAGTCTTACAATCGCTTAATTTTAAGCAGTGGTTTGAGTTAATTTATAATACTCGCACTAATCTTAAGAAATAAATCTAAATATCTTCTTCATAAATATAACATTAATTTTGCTTAAATATATTACTCATTTTTTAAATTGTCCTACTTTCTTTACGAACCTCAATATGACCCCAAAAATATTTTTTCTAACAAATGGACTTATAAACCTTATTAAGGGGTTTTAAGGTTTTGAATAAGTTGTAATTTTATGTTGTAAATTCGTAAATAGAAGCATATTATTAAAATTTTTGAATATTTTGATTATGAATAGAATTTTTAATTTTCTTTTATTTATTAGAAGATATGCCTGAAGAACTAGAAAAAAATGATACTTTAATTTTGTAGCCGATTAAAGAATACTCCACAGCTAAAACTCTGTATAAATTAAAAGATGTTGCACAACAAATAAAAGAAAGTAGAAGATGTGTGACTCCTACTCGTGCTTACTGTAGGAATCTACAATTAAAGAAAAACGATTAAGAGGTAAGATACAAATCACGTATAAACTAAGATTTATAATTTTTCATAAAAATATCTAACATATATTTAAATATAAAAATTTATAGCCATTAATTTATATTTTATGTACTTTATATAACCATATCATACATTTTAATATTACTTTTTAATATTAAATTAGTTTTAATTATTTTTCTAACTTTAACTCTATTGATAACTATTTCTAAAATACAATAATTGTAAATTAAAACTTCTAATATAAATTAATATATAAATAGTAAACCTGAAATTATTAATCATCAAATTAAATATTTATATATAAATAGCAAAAGCCTCAACAAAGCAAATTCATTCTATAATATACAAAATTTAATAAATTATATGTAATTAATTCTGTTAAAATATAAAATTATTGGATAGAATCTAATTGAATAATTTGATCATGTTAATATTTATAATGTAATAAACATACAGTATTAATTAAAATAATTTTTATTTGAAATTAGCAAATTATTTAATATAATATCAAATTGATAGAATTTTAATTAAATTGAAATGATATAGCGAATGATGCTTTTTTTATATATGTGGAGACAAAATATGAACCAAAGTGACAATAATAAAACGAAATTTATTTTTATAGCATAAAAAATTGAATTAACTGCTCCGAGTAATAGGGTTGGAAACTGAAGAAACTATTTCTTATATTGGAAGATTTATCTATATTGTTGAATACACACAAAATTGGACTTAGATTTATCATGAAATCGAATTTTTTTAATTTTTCTCATCAATTTTTATTAATTAAACACTTAATAACTTACTCATATTGTTGATCTTTAGTTATCTTGTATTAATAAATTACTTTGATATTGAATTTATAATAAAAATTAGTATTTTAATTTTAAATATAGAATAAGATAACTAATGAACAAGAATTTGAGTAAGATATATAGTATAAATTGATAAAAATTGAAGAAAAAATTTGAAAATAAATGTAATTTTATGATTAATCTAAAACTAATTTTGTGTGTTTTCAACACTATAGATAAATCTTCCATTATCAAAAAAAGATTCTTCCAGTTCTTCGACCCTACTTTACTCAAAGCAGTTAATTCATTTATTTAAACTATAAAAAAACTTGGTTTGCCCCTCTAATTTGTTTAATATTTATATTAAATATATTTTATTTTAACCATACATCTCAGTAATTATAGAGTATTTTTTTTATAAAAGAAATATTAATAAGGGATATTTAGCATACACCTATTTCTAATTATAGTTTTAACTAATATGTTTCTTTTCATTGCATTTATTGGATATTTGTATATATTAATTAGTATATTTTCTGTAACTTTATAAATCATTTACTAATCCATTTAGATATTTTTCCTATTTTTATCATCTCAATAACTATTTACTTAAAGTAATTTTAAAAAATTAGTATAATTCTTATTTATTTTAAAATATGCTAATATCTTGAACAATAATATACTATTTCATAGAAATAATCTGGTAATTCAAATACTATAGAGCATTAATAATTTAAATAATAGTCATTGACACTTATATATAAAAAATGAGTAATAAAATATCAAATTAATACTTGTTTTCAAATATTATTAAATAATTATCCTTAAATTTTTGATTTTAATATAAATTTAATTTAAATTTACCTTTAGAAATTGGACTATTTTATAGCATACTAAATTTCATTTATCTTAAACCTTTGAAAGTGTTTTATAGCTAAATATTTGTTTATTTATTGTGAATTAGAATAATGTTTCATTTTTATAAACAAGTTATTTTATCTATTAACTTTGGTACAAGTTATAATAAAAGCGCATTTATAATTTAAATAATTTATATAATTTTTAATAATTAATAAATATTACAGATAAGCATTCAATCATGCTTAAGATTTAGTGTTTTCTGTAAATATTTATGATAATCAATTAATTATAGTAATCTTACTAATTTCAAATATTATTTTCAATTTTTATAAAAGGATTAATTTAGCTTTTAAATAATCAAGACTTGTCATTTTATATGAAATTATTATTATCAATCATAAAATCAGAATTTAAAATGGTGAGAAATTATTGATGAAAGTATAAAATATATTGTATTAAATTAAAAGTAAAATGGTTTTAGTATTCCTAATTCTATAAGAAAAACCCCTCAAGTAACAAAATATTCTGTTTTTTTAAATAATAATAATTGGTAAATATTTTATAATTCTTTTCGTTTAAACTGTACTTATTCAGCACTTTCGAATTATTCCTTATAGACATTTTTACTGATAGACTAATTATATACTCTAAAATGAAATCATATCATAAAGGATTTGAGATTTCAATAATTAATTAAAATGCCAAAATTATAAATTAATTACACATAATAAGCAAAATGTGAACATCTATATAAAGCTGTTTTTTTTCATTCTTTATTGATTAGATATAATTTGGTTTCTAATATATAAATGAGTATGGTATATTTTTGATTTAAATTTAAATAATTTCCTGATATTTTGTATTTTATCAATAAACAAATACAAAGGGAACTTTCAGTCATAAATCAACTTTACTCATTAAATGATGGATTACACTTGGATTTTATATTCTAAAAACTATTTCCTTAATCTCAGTATTTTATATAATAAATAATTTAAAATAGTAATGAATAAATGTAAATGTTTAATCGATTGTTTTTATAAGTTAGAATAACCTGTCCTGAGTAAGATAATCCAATAATTCAAAATAAGCTCTCTATTAATTAAGAAATTGTAGTGAAAATCAGAGAATTGAGATAGAAGAAAGCTCTCTTATCAACATAAAATTAATATATTTTATATTTTTTTATATTTTTTATATAAAATTCTATATGATCAATTTAAAATTTAAGAATCAAAACCCCAAAACCCCTTAGTGAGGTTTATAAGTGCTTTGATTTGTAGGGTATAGTTGGGGTCTTATTGGGGTTAGTAGAAAATTAGGCCTATTTACAAAATGAGAAATAGAAATTAGCGAAATTTAGGGTCGATTTATGATGAGAAATATTTAGATTTACTGCTTCAGCTTAGGTATGGTACGAGTATTAATATAGATTAAGTCAAACCAGTATTGAATTATGCAGCTATTGCAAAGCTCTTACACAAGAGTGCCTCTACTGTTAGGTATCACTGCATGTTAGCTGTTTAGCATTTTAATTCTGGTACTTGAAAGCATCCTGCTAGAAAATAAAAGTTCTCACAGCATCATATTGAACACCTCTGTGACTCTAAGACTTTAAAGTATTGGGCACACTTTCCTCTAGACTAGCGAGCTGTAATGTTCATCGCAAGTTTCCTGATATGCGCATCTCTCCTTAGACTATAGCCAACATTTATAGAAGAAATGGTATTACTTTCAAGACTGTCAACAGAGTGAAGAGAGTGATTGATTTTACAGTGCCATTTTATAGAATAATTTAAACTATATATATGATTAAATGCAGAGAGCTATTGATAATAACATCAAGTTCATAAACGCTGATGAAGCTGTGTTTACCTTCAACACCTTTATTAATAACTCTTGGTATAAGAAGTATGATAATATAGAAGTCTACGATTAGAAAATAAAGGTTGTAACTCATGCAATTTTAGCAGGTATTAGTGAAGACTCTGGCTTAGAAAGTTATGTTATTCACATTCGCTCTATTAAGCGAGAGTAGTATATGTAGTTCCTACATAAGCTCAGAGAGAAGTATAGTAACCAAGAGATCATCCTGTTTGTTGATAACCTCTCAGTTCATAAGACTAAGGAGTCTAAGAAAGCTTATGAAGACCTAAACTTAACTCCTGTTTATAACGTTCCTTATAGTCCTTAATTTAATGGAATTGAATTCTACTGGAGTTAAATAAAGACCCACTACAAGAAACTGCTGCTATATCATCTAATGTATGACTTGCCTATAGATACAGTAGACTTGATTCAGAGTAGCTGCAAGAGAGTGAGGATAGATAAGACAACAATTTGTGCGAGAGAGGGAAGAATGAATGTTTATAAATAAGTTTTAGATTTAAACGAATGAATATATTCACATATTAATTGGCCCATAAAGGGGTTTGGCTTCTCTTTCTTCTCCTCTTCTTATGGCTTGCTTGGACCCATATTTCTTTTCTTTGTGCCAGCTCCTGCATCTATGTTCATTGCTTCTGGCTTTTAGACATCTTTATAAAGTCTCTTGCTCACTTCATAAATAGTCTATGACTTTCTCTCTCTGTGAACCTTCTCATGCTCTTTCATTAGGAATATACCAGTTCCAGGTTTCCCTATAAAGTAATGAATCAAAGCTTACTAGAGAGGAATGGGTGCTTCTACAGCTCAGCGAGCCAGGTCTCGCTTATTAGTATGCCTTGCTTCTTTTAATCTTCAGGAGAAATAGAGTAGCGTTTTTTGTGAGCTTCTTCAATGATTCTTAGAGATAACTCTCTCTTAAAGTGCCAAGAACACCAAAGAAGAAGCTCCTTTCTGGAAGCTTTTTGAAGAGTTGTTTCTTGGTAGGAAGATAAACAACCAACTCTTCATCATTCATCGCATCCTCGTAGAGATTAGTGACTGAAATTGGTAGTTTGGTATATCTATCAACTTTATTCACTGTTTTTGAAGGCTTTCTTCTCATCGTAGAGTATAGCTTTTAAGAATGAAATTTTGGTACCTTCCATCGTTGAAGGAATAAACCCACTATAGCATATGATTAAGTATATGTCACATGCTTACCATGCTAAGTGAGGTATCGATCGAGATCTTCCTTGCTTCTAAATCTTGAGATCATTTCTTAAGCTTCAACCCTCTTCATTGCAGTACTTATAGATTCCATACTTGTTCCCTCTCTTGTTATTGAATTTCAAATTTTAATATATAGAGTTCTGGATCCTACTGTTAAAAATCTTAGTATTAAATATGGGCATCTTATAGGAGGTCAACCTGGTAAGGATACGTGGTGAAAGCTGGCAGAAGCTGTAACAAATTTCTGAGATGGAGCTCCATTTTTATCAATTTAGTTCCATTAAATTCGTACTAAATTTGTTTAAATTTGATTAGTACCGGTACTAAATTCGTTTAAATTTAATTGGTACAATTTAATAGTACCAAAATAATTAGTACCTAGTTTTTAACTAATGAGGTTTTAATGGAAAAGTTCCAAATAGTTCAAAACCTAATTGGTACCAGTACCAACCTGAATTTATTCTCAGTTGGTACCAAAATTAAAAATATTAAGCATAAAATTAGAAAATTTAAGTTATAAACTAAGTATAAATATGATGTCTAACACCTAAGATCAACCATTGTTGTTGCAGTGCCAGCTCCTATACAAAGTTAGTATAGCCAGTGAGGTTTTTACTTATTAATAATAGAAATTTAAAATTGAATTTAAACATGGCGGCTAACTTAAATCGTAAGGCAGGTTCTCTTGGAACAGGTTAATCAGTGCTCAACTTTGGCTCCTCCAAGAACCAGAAGTAATTTATATTGAAAAGGAGGTAGAGCTAAGAGCTCTAGAGTTTGAAGCTGAGGTCTTTAAAATTTAAGTTTAAAACAAGAAGTAGAGTGCTGAGATGGGAGTTTAAACATAAGTTGAATTGGTTGAGGAAGATAAGGAACAGCAACCAATAGAAAAAATTAAAACGTTTTAATGTGAAGACTGCTAAAATTTCTTCTCAACTGAGTCAAGCTTGAAGAGACACATCAAAGAGGTACACTCTGGTAGAGCTAAGATCTACTTCAAAGCATGATAAAGTAGATGGTAGATACTAATGCACTACCTGCACGAAGTCTTATACGCACTCAGCCAAAGTAAAGAGACATATGCAAAAGCATCATCTAAGCGAATTCCTGATTAAAGATGAGGAAACTTAAAAGCTTGTACCTGCTAAAAGAAAAAATAACTCTCTTGATTCAAAAATAGAGCAGTAGGAGAGACTTAAGAGATAGAAGCGGTTTGAGTCAATGAACAAACCAGCAAATGGTATGTATATTGCTTGCTTATAAGAGAGAGCAATGTATATACCTGCATTAAATGCAGTCGACATAAGCAGCTGTATTGAAAACTATTTGAATATTGACGTACCTAACAAGGTAAAACTTATAGTTGTTGATGAATTCGCATACAAGGTATATCCATTCAAGTATCTCATTAAGAACGAGCAATATTAAAATGAGTTTGCAAATGAATACATAGTACTGAGAGAGGCTTAGAAAAGATAATGCAAGAACTTAGCTAAGCTCGACGGAGTTATACTTGGTCATGGTTTTATTGCTTTGAGACTCAAGAAGTTTGAAATGACTCTAAGAGAGTATCTCTACCATAATAGATATCCTGATGATTTGAATGAGATACTCACAGATATGACTAAGGGTGTGAAGGAGCTCCATGATCTAGGGTATGTTCATAGAGATTTGAAGCCAGAAAATGTAATGCTGAATCTCTGCCCTTTAGAAGTAGTAGTCATAGATTTCAACAGAGCAATAAGACAAGAGATAGTGACTTTAGCTAAGGTTTTAGGCACTCCAGGATACTTCCCTATAAGAGAGAAATGGACAAATGGCTCTGTATAATGGGATGTTTGGGCGGTAGCTGCAATTATCTTAGAGTGCGATATGGAAAGTATGTCATACTTTGGAACAAAACATGAGAAATAATCAATAAGTTTGGCTGCTAAACATATTAAGCAAGATGAAATATGCAATGAAATTAAGAAGATAGTTGAGATGGTCATCGTAAAAGCTCCAGCATATCCACGATAATCATTAGATGATATACTAGAACAACTACAGACTGCTAAATTCAAGAGGTATCACAAAGATAAGCAGATAAAATTTGTTTGAATTAAGTACAGTAATACTCATTAAATATTCATTAAATTCATAAAAAACATGCGTTTTCTCTACTAACCCCAATAAGACCCCAACTATACCCTACAAATCAAAGCACTTATAAACCTCACTAAGGGGTTTTGGGGTTTTGAATAAGCTAGCTAATAAATTAAGAAAAACTAAGACTTTTGCTCAAAGAGGCACTTATACAAATTAATTTACTAAAGATAGAAAAAGAACTTTAAAAGTAATTTAGATATTATATTTTTATGAGAATATATATGCCCATTCTTTGAATGTGAATATAAAATTATGAGACATCTTAATCACTATCCAAAATTTTTATCTCAATAAAAAGTAGTTTATAAATTTACTATCATACAATCCACTTCAGTTAAGAATCATAAACATTCGTAATAACAAAATTACGAATATTTAATGCCTACTTTTATTAATATAACATCAAAATTTTTATAATGAGTGAAAAGATTATAAATTTTATATTAGTAATTAAAAATTTTCATTAAATCAATTAAATTAGACAAATTAATATTGTATATCAATATTTAAAAGAAAATCATATAATTTTTTAATTTCTTATTTCTGATTAGCAAACAGGAGCTTCACATCAGCAATCTAGACAGAATCAGATCGAGGAACAAAAAATAATTTTAAATAATCTCTATTTAACTAATTATTTCTATATTAAATTCAAATTTAAATTCTTATAAAAATTTTATTTTCACTAGAGAAATGCTGGCAGTCAAAATTTCAACCCAAACTAAGGAATGCTTTCTTAAGCAGTTCCACCTGTAGCTTACGGCTTTCAATCGTTACAGTAGATGCCTGTACCTTTTCATTCGCAAGATTTAAATGCATAAAACTATCATGGGAACCTACAAGGTATGAATCAAGCTAATTCTGCCTCCAAAAAGAAATATTAAATCATGGAAAAAAAATTATAGAATATATAATAATTATATATTTATCAAAAAAGCGAAGAGAATATGATGGCAAAGGCGATGGTAAAAAATATTATAAAATTTAAGGATTTAAAATTATAAAAATTACAAATATTTTCTAATAAAATTAATTTATCTCTTTCTAAATACTTTAGATTTTATAATTGCAATTAAGTTTGAATAATTTTATTTAATATTTTTAAGTTAAGTTTTCTATAGTTAATTAATTGCTAATGATTCGAGTATAAATTGTCTTAGATTTACTATTTAAAAAAACTATAGTTCATAATATTAATAGTGGAAGATCTATATGAAAAATAAAATATGCAGTTTGATAATTCTTTTTACAGCAATAATTTGTTAAATTGATGTTTTTGATTTTTCTAAATAACTTTTTTCATTTTTTGGGAGATAAATTTTCTGTCAAATTATTTTTACTATAACTTCGCAAGTTTTCATTAAATAATATTAAAATTATTTAGTTGATGAAAATTTACTAAAAATTCTCAATCAACTTTGAAAAAAATAATATCAAATAATTTGATAAAATTATTACTCTGAAATAAGGTATATAAATATAGAATGGAAATAATAAAAGATATTTTTATTTTATCCTAAATCGAAATGTAAATAAAGATGAATATTAATGTTTAGAAAAAATTTAATTAAAATTTTAGCAAAAATATGCTAATATATTTAAAACAAAATTAGAGGAAAATTACTGAAAAAAATAATATTTGTGAAAAAATAAATAAAATTTACTTTCTAGGTCATACATTTTTTTCTTCATGAATCTGGGCTGAAACTTCATTTATAATTTAAAATCTGATTTAAATATTTTATTAACTCTGTTAAACATCGTTGCTTAAAAAAAATTAAAATTTTTTATTTTATTAGAGAACTATATATTTTAAATACTAAATATGAATATAAAATAATAATATCTTCATTAAGTAATATCATAAATAAAATATATTTATAAGTTTTTATATAATTATTTTATTATTGAAATCATATAGTGAATAATAAATAATGGTTCTTAAATGTTTATATGTAATAAATGTAAGACTTAATTCAGTCAATGATCGTCAAACTTTCAATATGAGTGGAGAACATCTTATAAAATTTTACTATTTTAAATTTTGAAAATTATATTATTATTAATTAATTATTCAGTAGTTTTTTAATTTTTAATATTATTTTTAATTTTTACATTTAGATCCAAAGATATTAAGATTCATTGAAATGTTAATAATTTGTTTTAATTTTTTCATATTTGATTTTATTTGTATAATCAACGATTTTTAGTCAATATAAATGAATAATGAAATGAAAAGATCGTAAATTACTTTCTTTAAAATAATTAAATATCGATATAATTTATTTTATTTTATTCGATAAAACTTTTTTGTTGTAAATTTAATCAAAGATTTTATAATTTAAGTATTAAATTTTGTTAATCTAAAAGAATCTTATATTAATTAATTTTTTAAAAAGTAATTTAAATACTAAAAATTATCCAAAGCCAATTTAATTAAATTATCCAATCTTATGCCTAACTATATGATTCTTGAAATTCTATCATAACTGTCTTTAACATTATTTTTTATCATAATAATTATTCAAATGAAATTTTCTTTTACTTATTTACTCGTGAGATAAGATTAAGCGATTTACAAAATTAAATCTACTCAAAATATAATACTAAAACTAAAAATGTAAAATTAGCAAGATAGATTCCCTTAGTAACAACAGCACTTGAATTTCAGTAATAGAACTTAAGGTTTTATTATTGGCTTCAACAACCACTCAACTGAACATAGATAATTTATTAATTTAAATATTTTTAATTAAAATTATAAATAACTCAATTAAAATTAACAGAGAGTAAGTTATAAGTTATGATTACTATTATGTATTTTCTAACTTTTAAATATAGTTGAATACTGATTATCAAACTAAAATGAAAAAATAGGGGAAATTTAATATAAGAAATAGAAAAATTAAACTTATTATTGATAAAATACGTAAAAATAGGAAATTGTAGAAATAAAATAAATAAATAATTATAACCAATTCACTAAAAGCATTAAGTTGTTGCCGTGCATTTTCCAAAAAATTTTGATCTTAATAGTCTTCAGCACCATAATATAAACCCCAATTTTTTCATAAACAGTTTAACACTTGATTTTAATGTTTGACAGGAAGTCGATAATTACCATGATCGTTTGACAGCGTCAATTGGCGTTGATCTGGCATGGTCACTTCATGTCGATTCTTCATCGATAGGCTTGAGTTGAGGCCAACCAGCAACCCATTCTCATCTTCTAGATCCTAAAATCTATTGCTGCATCCTTGATCCGTCGGTGCCATCATTGGGAGCTCAAGTAGTTGGACCATCGTTGGTGTGTTGGTGGACTTGTCCTCTGCAATGCGCGGAGGTGAGAGAGGTTTTGGTAGTTTGGTGAATGATTAGTTTAAACTTAAACTTAAAAGCGTGATATATAATAGGGAAGTTTTAATCAATTAATTTAATATTTCAACTACTATTGATGCTTGTCTTGACTGGTGCCAGAGCACCTGCAACTCCACTCATCGTCATTGATCACTGTCTCATACGAACCCATGTCTGATGGTGGGCACCACTGCTTGACGCTGAAGGCCCAGAGCTTGTTGACATCACTCTTGGTCATGGCCTTCAATATCTGGGAGAGTCTTTTAACCAAGTGAATCCTATATAATGTTATGGTAACTACACTTACTTGCTGTCTGCCTGCTCCTGCCTCAGGTGCCTCTTGATGTATGAGAACAGCTGCTCGATGGGGTTGAGCCAAGGTGAGTACTCGGCATTGAATAGCACTGTCACCTTAAACTTCCTAGCAGTCTCCAACACTTCAGAGTACTTGTGAATGACTGCGTTGTCCATGAGCAGCACGATCTTCTTCAGGCCAAGGTCCTTGTCAGTGCGCAGCTGGCGCAGGGTGTGGTAGAGGAAGTTCTCGAACAGCACGGCGTCGAATGGGCCCTCGATGACTTGGCTGGAGACCAGCTGGTCCTTAGTGATTGCTGCCAAGAAGCTCATCGAGAACTGCTGCCTCTTGGTGGATTCCTTGGTGATTGAGAGATTCCTAGCCATGGTGCCATAAGTGCCCAACCTCTGGCTGACTTGGTGTCTGACTGCTGCAATAGGAGTATAGTGTTGTGATGATTGAGCATCGGTGTTGCCAGAGTCTGCTAAAGGTGCTTAGTCATTCAATTAGTTGGGTAGACATAACTTTGTATCAACTAAAGTAGTATAAAACCAAATATCTATAGCTTACTTTCATAATCCTTCACTGTGACTTTACTGCT
>ARYC01006623.1:0-10925 GCA_000711775.1 Oxytricha trifallax
AGTCCCTTTTCCTTGTCCAGTGCGTATATTATAAATACCTGCAACCATTTTATTTTTTATATATAAATTGGCATTAAGTTTATTAGTACTTAAATTAAAGAGTGACGATAATATTTTCTAGCCCCCTTAATTTATATCTATATGAAAAAATTAAGTTAGAACTTATTTATTTAATTTATTGCAACTCAATTGAGTTTTTCAAAATAATTTTGTATTTTAGCATATTATTAATATAGTATATTTAAAATTGGGGAAATTGTAAAAATAAAATTCAAATTTAAATTTAATAAATTAAAACAGCCACTAATTTGCATGAGGTTTAAATAGAATTTGATATAGTAAGTATTCAAAAATGTATGTATGTAATGGCCGTTACTATGAACCAACTTCATGAAAAGTTCGAAAGTTCGAATCCTACTTTGGAATTTCTTTTATTTTAGTTTTAAAATTAATTAAAAATAATATTCAAAACCCCAAAACCCCTGAAGCTGTTTGATTGAGTTTTTGATTGATGAAAGTAGACTATTAACGCATGCTTTATTAGGGTTTTAATAGGGTTTATGTAGGGGTTAATGTTTTAAATATCAGTAATTTAAGTGAGAATATGCGAGGTTTGGGATCAGTTTATGACAGTGAATATATAGATTTATTGTTTAAGTTGCGTTATGGATGTAATGATTATAGTGATCAACTCAGACCTATTCTAAATTACACATCTATTGCCAAGACTGCTCCATAAATCTCCTGCTACTGTTAGGTCACACTGTCTATTAGCATTGAATTTAAAGAGATAGCATCTTAATTATAAGCCTAAAAGACCTTTAAAATTCTAGTAGTATCATATCGATTATCTTATTAATGATAAGACTCTAAAATACTGAGCTCATTTCTCTCTGGCTTAGAGGGCTGTGATGTTTCATCGCCAATTTCCTGAGCTACACATCTCTGCATAATCCATAGCTAATATCTATAAAAAGAATGGTATATCTTACAAGACAGTCAATCGCATTAAGAGAGTGATCGACTTTAATCTTCCATTTTATAAGGATAATTTTAATTATATATTCGGATTAAATGCAGAGGGCTTAAGAGCATAATATAAAGTTCATACATGCTGATGAGGCAGTATTCACGTTTAATACCTTCATATCGAGGTCTTGGTATATGAGGTACAGCAACATAGAAGTTTATGATCAAAAGGTTAAGGTATAAACTCATGCAATCCTTGGTGGAATCAGTGAAGATAGTGGGCTTGGGACTTATGTTATCCACCCTCGCTCTATTAAGACTGAATAATATATTAAATTTTTGCAATAGCTAAGAGATAAGTATGCTGAATTAGAAATTATCCTGTTTGTTGATAACTTATCAGTTCATAAAACTAAAGACTCAAGGAGAGAATGTGAAAAGCTAAACATAACACCTATTTAATGTTCCTTATAGCCCTCAATTCAATGGAATTGAACTATATTGGGGCCTATTAAAAGGCCACTACAAGAAACTTCTGCTCTATCATCTGATACACGATCTGAAGATAGATACAGTAGATTTTATTAAGAGTGCTGCTAAAAGAGTCAGCGATGATAAAGCAAAAGTATGCGCAAGAGAAGGGAGATTTTGTGTTTATAAATAAGTTTTAGATTTAAACGAATGAATAAGTTCACATATTAAATTTGCCCGTAAAGGGATTTGGCTTCTCTTTCTTTTCTTCCTCTTAATTCTTGCTTGGGCCCATGTTTCTTCTCTTAGTGCCAGCTCCTGCATCTATGTTCATCTCTTCAGGCTTTTATAAATCTTTGAAAAGTCTCTTACTCAATTCATGCTTTACTTGAGACTTTCTCTCTCTGTTTAATTTGCTGCGCTCTTTCATCAAGTATATAGCAGTACCAGGTTTTTCTATAAATATAGAAGTCTATGCTTACTTGAGATGAATGGATGCTTCTGCAGTTCCTAGAGCCATGAATCACTGATTTTGATTCCCTGCTTCTCTTTCTCTTCAGGAGAGATGCTGTAGCGTTTCTTATGAGCTTCTTTAAATTACTTCACTTAAGTACTCTGGTTTAAGAGTTCCAAGAACTCCAAAGAAGAAGTTTCTCTCTGGTAACTTATTTGAGAGTTGTAACTTTGCTGGTAGGTACAGAGCAACATCTGGATCACTCATCGCATCATCATAGAGATTTGTCACTGAGATTTCAGGGTAGTTAGGTATCTCAATCTTTATTTCATTGGTCTTAAAAGCCTTTTTCTCTTCACTTAGTAAGGCTTTTAAGAATGATATTTTTGTTCCTTCCTGAGTTGGCAAGAACAATCCAACTATGGTTAATATATTAGTATTTGATAAAAGCTTACCTTCCTATACCAAATATCTATAGAGGTCCTCCTTACTTCGAAATTTTCCTATCAATTCTTGAGATTGTATTCTCTTAATTGCATCATTCATAGACTCCATCTTGCTTCCACTTTCTATAAATGTTTATGAAATTTAAAATTATGGATATCCATTGTAAACTTACTAAAATTTTAATACTAAATAGAGAGATCCAACTGGAGGTCAACCTGAATAAGATAGTAAGAGAAAGATGGAAGAACTTTCTCCAAGTTTCAAAGTTTGACTTCCATTTTTATCAAACTTTCTCCATTAAATTGCTCCTAATAATAATTAATTTAATTAGGTGGTGCTCCTAATTTATTTAAAACTTAATTAGGTGGTTATATTAAAGTTCAAAACCGTATTAGGAGGTACATTAAAAAAATTAAAATTTAAAATCTCCACTCCTAAATTTACAAGAGCAGCTTTAGGAGCACCACCTAACTTCACAAAACACATTTAGGTGCATTTTAATGAATAAAATGGATGAATTAGTTTATAAATTATCACTAAATCTAAGAAATATAAAACTAATGTCTCGTACTCTGTTCTCATTAAACCTCTCTAAACCTCTCAGAATATGCTCTTACTCTTGTATAAAGGTAGAATTTAAATAGCTTGAATAATTATTAATAGTATTTATAAAATTGAGCGGTAACTTACTTAGAAAAGCGGCATTGCTTGGCATTAGCCAGCAAAAACTTTCTTTCATGAATCAAAAGAAAGTTGAGACTTGCGATCCCTCTACCTAGTACGAACCTGAAATTTTCTAACTTTAGGTATCAGACTTTGCATAGCAATTCAGTTGTTAAATAGAAATGCAGAGCTAAGAAATTTAATGCGAAGTTCCAATGAAAATGGTTGAAGAGGAGGAAGAGAAAAAAGAAATAAAAGCATTACATTTATGTGAGGAGTGTGAAAAGAACTTCACTTATAAATCTGCTCTTAAGCGTCATATCTTAGAGCAGCATTCTAACAATCCCAAGTTCTATCTTAAGCATGATAAGATAGATGTAAAATATTTCTGCCCTTACTGCAATAAATAATACAATCATTCAACAGATCTAAAAGTTCATCTATAAAAAAAAAAAAAAAAAAAAAAAAAAAAAAAAAACCATCATGGCAAGAAGTTTGAAGTAATAGATCCAGAGACTGTTGAGGTCTTCCTTTAAAAAGATAGCCAAGAGAGCCTTTAGAAACTTTGGAACAAAGAGTAAAGAAAGAAAATAAACTTATTAAAGCAGTAAGAAACCTCCCAGCCTCAGAAATAGTAAAAATCACTCTTAAGATGCATGCACTTAAACTTCCAATATTGAATATAATTGACCTTAAAGAGTGTAAAGAAAGTTATCTTATCCTTGAGGATAAATTTGAGAAGAAAGTCATAACAGATAAGTAGTTCGCATACAAGATATATCCGTTCAACTACTTCAAATGCGATGACAAGTATCAAATGGAATTCGTAAATGAAAACCAAGCATTTACAAAGTCAAGAGATAGATAGTGCAGATTTATAATAAAGCTCGATGCTATTCTGCTTGCTCAAGATCATGTAGCTTTTCTTCTTCCTCTATATTAAATGACATTAAGAGACTACATTTAAGATTAAAGGATACCAAAGTACTTACCTCTTATTCTTACAAATGTTTGCAAAGGCATTGAGGAGCTGTACACTCTTGGATATGTTCATAGAGATTTGAAGCCTGAGAATATAATGCTTGACTTTTCACCTCTCAGAGTAGTAATAATAGATTTCAATAGATCATAGAGAGTTGAAGCTTCAGGACTTGGCAACGTGTATGATACTCCTGGATACTTTTCAGAAAGAGAGGACTGGAGAGATTGTGATATTAAGTGGGATATATGGGCTCTAGCAGCAATTATTTGTGAATGCGATATGCAAAGAAATGATTACTATAGCTGCAAAAGAGAGAAAGATTCAAAACAGAGAATACAGCATTATCTAGACTAGAATAAGATAAAAGGTAGAATGAAAGACATGGCTGAGTAGATAATTATTAAGCCTAATCACAGAGCTTACCATACAATAGACTAAATTGTAAGTTGGATAGGAGATAAAGTTTAGAAAGCTGCCTCATGATGCTAAAGTACTGTTTGAGTGAATAATAAAAATAAAACACTTGCATTACACACTAATTTATATTACATTATAACCCTAAACACCTACATAAACCCTATTAAAACCCTAATAAAGCATGCGTTAATAGTCTACTTTCATCAATCAAAAACTCAATCAAACAACTTCAGGGGTTTTGGGGTTTTGATTGGAACTCAAAAATAAAAGAAATTCCAAAGTAGGATTCGAACTTTCCAACTTTTCATGAAGTTGGTTCATAGTAACGGCCATTACATACATACATTTTTGGATACTTACTATATCAAATTCTTTTTAAACCTTTTCCCCCCTTGCAAATAAGTGGCTGTTTTAATTTATTAAATTTAAATTTGAATTTTATTTTTACAATTTCCCCAATTTTAAATATACTATATTAATAATTGTTTTAAGAGTTACCTCTAATTTAATTGAAAATTCTAAACCCCAAACGGAAAAGGATATAGCTTTTCAAGATTAACTTAAGAAAAATTAGACTGCTAAATAAAAATGTAATATTATTATTATAAATTTTATTTAAATCCCTATAGGCTACCAAGGTCTCCTAAAAATTAAGAAGACATTAAAAGAATAATGAATTAAATATTTTTAGTGAAACATAAATTATTTTTAAATCTTTTTCTTATTTATGCAAGATATGCAAACTATTCAAAAGAGACAGCAGCTCCAGTGCACTTAGGTAAAAATTTGGCATTAATAACAAACTAAAAGACTGAATAAATATTAATAAATAAATTTTTATTACTCACTGAAATAAAAGATATCTTTATTTATATTTTATCAAATAGTTAATTATTAAATTATATTGGCATTAAAAGCATTAAGTAAAAAAAAAAGGTTTGTAAATATAAATAACTTGATTCAAAATATTTATAAATATCTTTAAGAAAACAAATTAAATAATAATATTCCACTTAAATTCATATTACATATCATAAACTTTTAATAATCATAAGGTAATTTCACCATAAATACTCAATTTCTGATAAAATGACTTATCCAATAAATTATTGAAACAAAAATCTTGAAACTAATATATTTAAGAAAATAAAATATAAAATTTTACAATATTATTTTAGTTAATATTGAATCAGAAAGTTCCTACAAATTATTAGTTTTAAATATTTTAGATTGAAAAATATTTGAAGTTTTTCAAACTTTACTTAATCTTTTTTACCTACAGGTACCAAATAACTAGAGAAAGATGGAGAATAATTTATTAAAATATAAAAATTATAATTTGTAAACAAATTCCAAATAGCAAATATTATGGATTTGCAAAGGGAATCATTAAACTAAAGAATAAACTAAATCGAAAAAGAAAAAGAATCTTCCAAATTCAATCAGATTTAGCAAATTTAAACAGTTCCACAAATTATTATTTCAGTATCAAATATTAAAATATTATAAGAAGTTTATTCTAGATTATTTTAATCACATCCTCTTCCATGAGATTCATGCGTAATAATAGTTAACATTTATTTAAAAGAAGATAAATTATCTGTAAAATTAAAAGACTCATAATATAAAATTAATATTGCTTAAGTAAGTATCATTATACACTTAGTATAAAATAGTAGGGAGAGAGTTTCCTATCAGTGTTATGAATAAAAATAAAATATGGGAAGTTTCTTGGTTTGTCAATTTTTTTATTTTTATTACTTCAATTAATTTTTTTACAAGTAAATAATCACTTTGGGTATTTAAAATTTCAAGAAATTTCAGCTATTTTTATATTATATCTTTACTAAAAACATTTTATATACTAATATCTTGACCATTATGTTTTACTCTATTTATATTTATCTTAATTATCATTATAGTGTTTAATTAGTGATGGGATTTCTCCTTAATTTACCTTACTATATTCTTAATTATATAATGATAAGCCAGCCTTAGCAATTAGCTTTTGATATTTATAAGTTATTTATCCTCTTCAATTAATGGTTCATAAAAATATTAGATTTTTAATTTTATGTAAGTTTAATAAATATTATATATAAAAATAGACATGCCAGAATACTTCACTGAGGCCATCAACTTCCAACCCAAATAGTATTGTTCGGGAGACGTAAAATTTAAGGTATTTTTTTCTCTCATCAAAATCTCTGAAAGATAAATATTCTTTTTTATAGATAGTCATAAGGTGCGTGATAAAGTTCTACAAAAGAAAGTTTGATTGGATTAAGAAAAACATTCCTATGACCAAGTTATAAGCTGAGTTATTCTTTAATATATATATATATATATATATAGATTAATTAATTAACCATAAATTGTAATTAAAACTTAAATAGAGAATTATTTTTATTTGTTCTTTAATTTATATAAAAAATTAATTAATAATAAGAAATATTCTAAAAGAGATATTAATAATTGTATTTTCAATACTTGAGTAAAGCTCTTTTAGCGCTTTATTATCAGCCCCGAACTGACCAAGAAAAGTTCAAGTCCTTCGGCACAGTTTTCAGATAGTGGCTTTTTAGCTAACTCTTAACATTTTCTTAATTATTAAATTTACATTGTTAAAATAAATAGCGACTTATTTAATAAGAAATATGTATATAATTCGTTGATATTTCTACTATTTAAAATTAAAAATAAATAATAGAGAATTGTTTAATTTAAATAACTCCCATTCTGCAAAATCTTCAACATCTTTTATAGTACACTTACTTATGACATAAATATAATTTAGACTAACAAAATCAAATGTAAACTATATTTAAATAGTTCTATTATTTACAAAGTAAAAAATAAATAATTAATATAATAAAGAAAAAAGTTTTAAAAATAGCATAACTGTATAAATAAATTAATGATTAGGGCAATTCTAATAGTTATTATAAATTAGCATTTAGTATTTTATGAAATGTTACAAATTAATGATTAAATAAATTTAGAAAGATAAAATTACTTAAATAATTTTTAGAGTGGATAATAAAGATCTTTATATCATAGTTTAAATCTCTTAATCGAGTAATACATTTCAGTTAAACTAATATTAGTAGAGCTAATTTATAAATTTCCTTGTAATTAATTCAATAAAAAACAAATCAGTTAATTTTTTTAGCTTGTGCCACTGTAAAAAATAATTATATATATATATATATATATATATCTAATTGATAATTCTTTTGTATTAACGGACAAATATCATCCTAGTTTATATATCTCATTATTAATAAAATACATAAAATTAGGTAATTTGAGAAATTTATACATTCAAGTTAATTATATATTAATTACAACTGCCACTAATTACCTTTAGTATAGATAGAGTTAATAGATATATATTATAAAAACTCGGGTTTGAGTGATTTATTTTTTAAATATAAATTAAGCGCTTAAATAACATTTTTTTGGGTTTTTCTTTTTTCTATTCAATCCTCATACTCTAAATGGGAGAAATTAAGAGAGAGGTGAGCTTTGCCTCTATTTTCCCTCCAATTTTCCACATCTAGAGATGCTGTCTTATATATGTGTTTTTACGCTTGATTTCGTTCAAGCGAGAAGAATACTTCAGAATTTCTTACTTCAAATCATCGGTGATCATAATACTTTCGCTTTGTGATAATCTCCCAAAAGGTGAATTCATTCGGTCGGTAATTGACGGTCGTTGGTGAGCCTAAATGTTAAGACTGGACCAAATAACGTGCAACCCATCTAATGGAATTCCTTACTGAGAGGTGTTTTATCAAGTAAAGAATTATTGGAACCTTCCATGATAGACGTATCTGTAGAAAGGGCCACTTGGATCAGCGGAGGCAAAAGGAACATTTTAGAACCTACCATTGATCATCGTCGATGTGCTGATCTCTCCACTTTCATCATAGTCATCTTTCTGTTGAGGAGGCTCTTCGGAATGGGTTTCAGTTGGGTTAGCTATTTCGTCGAAGGATGAGATTTCGTCTTCCTCCTGTTGAAAGAGTGGGGGGTTTGCTAAAATGAGATTTGGTTGTCTTAGTTGTAAGATGTGATGAGATTTTTTGAGATTACATTTCTAAATATAATTCTAATAATCTTTAATTGTAAATCCCTTTAATATGAATAAAGCTAGTTTGTGACAGTTGTAATTAATATATAATTAACTTGAGTGTATAAATTTCTCAAATTACCTAATTTTATGTATTTTATTAATAGTGTAATAAGATTAAAGAATAGCATTGAATTTTTGTTGATAAATAAAATTGCAATTAAATTAAAATTTTATATTAAATTAAGCAATAAAACTCAATCATCTTAATAACATAAAGTGAATTAAGGGATTTGAGAGTAAGTATGAATGATTAACCAACAATTTAATTTAATATGTATAGTAAATGTACAGTAATATAGTCTTAAATAGCTCATTTTTCTCATAATCTTCAGCATCATGATCATGATAATTTCTCGATCAAATCTCGAGATCGGTGCTCATTAGGTTCCTCACGATCATAGAATCAGAAGTAGCTCATTTTTAAGTTCCATCAATTGAAATCTTAGGCAAATCTCGATTTAAGAAGGATTTTTTGAGTATCGTTGTGAAGGTCAAGTCTCCATTTTAACCTTTGATTTTTTAATAAATTTGAGATTATAAGTTAAGTTGTAAGGTCTGATTAAAACTTTGTTAGTTTTAATGCTTTAAGATTAATGATTAAACTAGTAGGTTTATTATATAGAGAAATTTAATTAGTGAGATTTTAATTACATTTAAATTTAATGTGATTAATTAAAGCTCAGACCTTACAACTTAACTTATAATCTCAAAATTATTAAAAAATCAAAGGTTAAAATGGAGACTTGACCTTCACAACTATACTCAAAAAATCCTTCTTAAATCGAGATTTGCCTAAGATTTCAACTGATGGAACTTAAAATGAGCTACTTCTGATTCTATGATCGTGAGGAACCTAATGAGCACCGATCTCGAGATTTGATCGAGAAATTATCATGATCATGATGCTGAAGATTATGAGAAAAATGAGCTATTTAAGACTATATTACTGTACATTTACTATACATATTAAATTAAATTGTTGGTTAATCATTCATACTTACTCTCAAATCCCTTAATTCGCTTTATGTTATTAAGATGATTGAGTTTTATTGCTTAATTTAATATAAAACTTTTTTTAATTTACAATGATAAATTAATGCATTAAGCTGAGATCTTTATTTTATATAGCAGAACAACCAAAACCCCAAAACCCCTTCAGTAGTTTGATTGAATTTTTTATTGATAAGAAGTAACAATTAATGCATACTTTATTAGAGTTTTATAAGCGTTTATGTAGAGTAGTTAAATCATTTGTAATTTAAGCGAGTATATGAATCCAGTTTTTTTAAAAATATTTCACACAAAAATAAACTTAGTATTATGTGGGAGTTCTCTGAACTTTATCTTTCTAATGTGTTGTTTAATTGTCTCGATTGTAGTCTGCTTATCTTTGTTTGACATGATGATAGTTGATTAAGCAAGGTCTCTCAGGCCTCCATTAATTTTGCATTTATCTAAATATTGCTTGATTCTTTGCTTAGAATCTCTCTCACCTTTGCAGCTATTGCAATCGTTTCTTGGCATGTCACTCTCCATGATTGTTGCTGCTAGTGCACACATATCCAATGCAGTATCTCTGTCCCTCCAATCTTCTCTCTCTGGGAAATAGCCTAATACATTGCCCAAATCAGACTTGCACTCTTTGAGCTGTGCTGAAATCAATAATGTATATTCTAAAAGGTTGATAATAAATCATAATATTTTCAGGCTTTAAGTCTCTGTGAACATACCCGAGCTTGTTAAGGTAGAATTTTTTAAGTGTAAGATGGTATTTAAATTAATATACAAATTTGGAAAATCTAAATACAAGGTATAGAAAGCATTTAGAAAATAGTTATTAGTTATATTGAGAGTATTTCGACTAAATGCGTGTAAGTGATTCACCTTTAGCACTGAGTAATTATCAAGCATCCATTTTATTCTTGGAATGTCTAGCAATACATCTTAGTGCTCTTTTAGTGTCTTGGTTAGCTCTCATTGGGAGATCTAACAACTTATGGGTAGTTAAGTATTAAGTAGAATTGCTAATTCTACAAAAAGCTAATAAAGTGTTTGGTTAACCCATTATGAATCATTATGAGTGAGTTTTGGGGTCTCTTGTATTAATCTGATGTTGCAATCTTATTTTTTCTTCTAATTTTGGCTTTCTTTTGAAGAAGCTATTAGCTATTCTTAATAAATTCTTATTAATTTAAATATTTTAATTAAGATTTTAGTAGAATTTTTGCCGGCAAAATGCAGTTTTTGAATTTTAATAGCGGAACTCCATAAATTACAAATTCAAGTCTAATTTATGAGTTTTGACTTATTTATCCTTAGCCTAGACTTTGAAAACTTCCTAGCCCTCAAATTTATCGTTAAGTCAATTAAATTTCCATTATACT
>ARYC01006624.1:0-14170 GCA_000711775.1 Oxytricha trifallax
AGACTATTTTTTTTCTACTAATGTATTTCGATATACATAATTTTATTTGCTTAAATTTTCATATGATTTTAACAGTTTTCTCATTTCTATTATACTTGATTAATAATAAAATATTTATAAAAATAAGCTTTTATTGTAATATCTAGAGGAATTATGGCGATTATAGACATTTTAATTATTTCTTATTAATGAATCAATCTATTATGATAAAATTTTAAAGATTTAGTGATTAGTAAATTAATATAAATAAGTATTCCTTTAGTAATTCAAGATCTTTCAAGTAATGTAATAATATAATTTAAAATGCTATTTATGCTTCATAATTCTGGGGATAAATTAAAGTGTTGGAATAATGAGGAGTAGGAGAGATGATTGCAATTGAATCTGATAAATATTAAGGGTTTGTATAAACTCATTAAGCCAACAAGCGGGGGAATATCTTTTTCATTTGGGTACTCTTGCCTAACCAATGCATACATTGGTCCTTGTTCATTTAAATGGTCATTTCGCATTATTTTAATTAGTGGGATCAATGTACTATATCAAATTTTTTAAATTTGAAACATTTTTTCGATGACCTAATAAAAACTTAAAATTATCACATTTTTAAATATAAATATATCCAGGAATAACAGGTGAAATAAAAAGCATGTTCTGTTTGTACTTATAGAAGTAATAATGATAGGCTGAAATGCATACTCTCAGGATAAATATGTCAAAAATTATCAAATAGATTGCCCATTTCAAGAGAAATAGTAAAATAGCCACAATAATATCTAACATTTTTATTTTATAATATCACAAAAGATTTTAATAAAACGATAAATTTACATTTTATTCAAATTTAGCAAGAGAAAATATTTATTAATAAATTCAAATAGACATATTATGTTAATTATTATCTAAAGATGTCTAATATTTATTTTAAACATTAATTTATTAACTTCTTCAGAATTATACAGAGTTATTTATTTTAACTTAGTATTTCAAAATTAAATGTTTATCCCAAACTTTTTTGTAGTTTTATTCATAATTTGCAAAAGCAAGTATTATTATCTTATATTTTCTTTGATGCTTTCTCTAAAATTAACATTTTGATTATTAAATGCATCATTAACGAAAATTTAATCCTTGCTGCAATCTTTAGAAAGCCCCACTTCTGATAGGTCTACTCTCAATTTTAGGTATAGTAGGTTAAGTTTTAAATACTAATGGTGGCTTCTGAGCATTTACATTCCCATTTTATTTCTATATATTATCATTATTAGGAAGTTACTTCTGGTTATTTTATATAAGGGACGGAGGTAATTTATTTAAGTTTAATTAACCATTCATTAAGAAGTCCTTCTTTCTAGCAATTTATTGTTTGGTTTCTTCTGTTAATTATATAGGGGGATTAAGGGGTTTTGGTCTATCAGTTTGCTCACTCATTATTTTAGTGTGATTCTTAAATTCTCTCTTTGTGATTATCATAAAAATATATATTAGTGGATCCTTTAATATACTCATTGATTAATAAAAAAATTAAGGATTAGTCTTCTGTTGCTCTATGAATAATGATGTGGATCCTTTCTTCGATCATAAAATGCTTCATAAGGGTTGTAGCCTTCGTTTTCATCTTCTCCCCATTTTGGAGGAGGTGGAGTCTTTCTTTCAGATGGGCATCTTAAAAACGAACCATGATTAATGAACTTGATTTGGTTTTCAATATTTTAACTTATAGTATAAAATTGGATATAATAAAAAAGTTGTCTCTTGAAATCGGTGGAGATTTTAGGTGATTAAAGCCTAATGGAGCAGGATCTTAATATAGCGTATTTTATTGATAGGTTGAAAATATCTAATTAAGCTACTATTATTACTACTCAAAAGATTGCATGTCAACTGCCTTTTATTCTATATATTTTAGAGCAACTTATGACTTTTAAATTTAACCATCTTATTAATTTAATGTTGTTTATTTATAGTTACCAATTTAGCTAATATTTTCTAGTTGTTTAGACGTATCATTTTGAGTTTAAACATTTTTAATTTTATTTGAGTGGTCCACTAGATCATCAATCATTTTTTATTTTTCATTTGTGATACTATCTTTGTGTTTTGAATTGTAAAATGATCTAATTTCTGGCTTCACTTAATTCGATATAATATCAAATTAGCTGTGTTGATCTTAAATGTATTTCTATTTTGCAGAATTAACCTAAAATATAAAATTGTTTTGGTAATATAATTTTACAATATTTGATAAATCATTCATTTTGTAGTCATAACTTTAGTGATTGCTATAGCTTAAGCCTGTTCTGTGATATTACTTCTGAACAGTTCCTTAATTTTTATCTGTAAAAAACATTGATTTTAACATTATATTAATTCATATAAAAAACTTACCACCTAAGGTATCAAGGATACTCAGTCCTGCTTTATTCATAATGTTAAAATTACTTTATTTTCTTTGATTTAATTGAGCAGATTAGTTTTTAGGAAAGTAACCTCCTATTTTATCAGAAGGGTCAAAAGCTACATTATTTTCTTTGGAATTATGAGTTTTTTAGGGGTTAATGTTTGAATTCTAATCAATATTTTATCTTTACATTTAATGCTAAGACTGATTTCTTAAATTTGTACTAGGTCTTATTTCTTTTACTTCTTTCTAAATGAAGTGATAATATCTTAAGAAATTTTTGGGGATATAATTATCCATATTAATTCAAATTATTGAAATGTTTCATGTTTCATAATTTAATGAGCCTTGTAATTCTTACATGATTTTGATTTGAATTTTCAATATGGCCACTTTGCAAGTTATTTTGCTTATTAAATCCAAAACTCGTTTAAAATGGGAAATCTCTGGAAGTGGAGTGATGCTAATTTTAACCTGAGAACAAAAGAGGTCTATTTAGCTAGGCACTCAGGCTGATAAAGTTATTTTAAAGTTTTTGCTGAGCACCTGTAGGCGTTTTAATAATCAGTTAAAATAGTGACAAATTTTTGAATATAGAAAATCTTAAAATACATTGAAATTATAAATAAATCATTCTCGAAAGATTATTATAATTATTTTTAATAAATTCTCTTGATTTATATTTAATTATACATAAAATGGGCGCAAGTGATAAATATTATATTTTTACTACTTGCGCCCATTTTTATTATATTTATAATTAATAATTTTTATTTTAATTGCTTTATTTTAATAATAAATTTATTTATGAAATTACTTTTCTACAAATATGAAATGTAATTTATTAACTCTTTTGTATTTTAGTGAAATAATTAATTTTATACATTGAAAGTTTTTAATTTTAAAGATTTGTTACTTTTATTAGTATATTATTTGATAATTATTCATGTTTTTACTTATGAATATATTTAACTTAATATAGTTTAAAAACAAACTTCATTTCTATATTTCAAAATATATAAACATATTTGAAAATATAAATAAAAAAAAATTATATAAAAAACAGGCTGCATTAGCAAAAATAAATAAGTTTTAATAATTAAATTCACAATAATACATAATTTTATTGTTTATACTGTAAATTTCTAATAAATATTAAAAAAATGTTTTAAGTATATATATTATAAATTCCTTTGTATTTAAGCATTTGTTTATTCACGATTTTTTTTACTATTTTGACTGAATATTGCTGTTATCTCTTTCAACTTACTACATTTTTATCAATTTAATTAAGAATATTTTAATATAATTCATTTCATTTAATGCACTCTAAGATGCTGTTTAATTGAATAAAATGATATAAATCTTAATATACAAAATAGTTAATATAATAATTAATATTTTTAGAATTTATATAAATAATTAAAAATGGACAATTAACTAAAGCACCTCGAAATAGATTTAAATCAAAAGAAGTCTTTATCTGAAGTGCTAACTTATCTCTAAAACACATAAGTTTTGTTATAAAAAGATGAATTGCTCTACTTAATAATAAAAACCTCTAAAATCTACTCAAGAGCGTTAAACTTCTAAGATTTAATTGAATTCCTAAAATCTCATTTCTAAAAGCTGCAAATGTATAGAAGGTTTAGCATATGTAGATATCTAATGCAAGAGAAAATTCATTAAGAAATCCCATAAATTAAATAATTTATCGCAGATTTGTGCTTGAAAGAGATCTTAGATTTTGAGAATTGGGCAAGTCAAGTGATTTTGTAGAGTAAGTAGGATATAGGAAACTTAAATGGTTTGGAAATTATTGGGCAAATATTTAGTTTTTAGTCAGTGGCTCTAAATTACATTGAGACATGTCCGAGATAATTAATTAAAGAAATTTACTATGAGAGAGTTATTAGAGGTGTAATGACTATTTATAAGGAGTAAAGAGAAAGCTATAGTGTTGAGCTTTTAGATAAGGTAGCTTTGCATAATTATAAATATTAATTTTCGCTGAAGTAAATATATTTTATAATATAAAATGTTATGTTATATACAATTTTAAGTAAATGTTATTGAACTATTTCTTGGGATAGAATTTGAAGACCCAGAAATAATTGCTTAAGATATATCAAAGTCAACTTTCAAAGACTCCTTTATTTTAAAGATAATATTCCTCGGTCAAGCACATTAGCTTTTCCCTTATCTGGGCTCAACAACTCTCCCTTTCACAAATACTACTCTGCATTACATAGACATCAATTTTTTTCAATCCAAACAACCCAGTTATAATCTATTTACTAATTTAAACCTCCTGATTACAACATAGTTAGACTAAAATTAATAAATATACTTAACAATGCAGGTTTTCAAATTTTGGTAATAGAAAGCTTTAATTACAATTGGCTCTAAGCTGTAATAACAATACATCACCTACTTTTGCTATTAATTGATGAAAAACAAATTTTTCAAAGATTTCATTAACAACCCTACTTAAAATTAAACAACTTAATCCGATGAGTTGTAGTAATTTATATAAGCGGGCATCTAAAATCGTGTTGAAAAGCTTAATACTAGTCCTGATATATACTAACATGGACTTCTAATGTGGAAAAGTTACATGGAGGTTTAGGGGTTAAATGTAAATGAGATTATAAGCTCAGAGGACGATGATGAAGAAAATTCTGAAGCAAATAAGTTTAACTTTGATATAGACATCTAACAATTGTTCTCTGAATTTTTGTAAAGCTCATAAAAGGATGCTCTAAAATAGCTCACTAAAGATAATTTGCAATAAATTGACTAAAATTAGCAAACTAAAGTAGACATGTAAGCTAAGGAAATTCCAGTAGCACTTTCAAAAAATACCTAGTTTTATGATGAGTAGGATTCAGATAATGAATCTGACTTTGACATAAGATACGAGTAATAATAAGAAGATTTCAAAGATTTAAAACCAATTTAAAAACCTCTATTTATTCAAGATTTGATATTTGGACTTCAATCAGAAAACGTCGATAGATATAACTTAGCTATTTAATCTTCGGAATCGCTAATAAGAAATTAAAATTAAAACGACCTAGATATTATGTGTGAAGATTTAATTCAGCTTTTGTTCAGAGTTCAAAACAAATTCAATATTGCTGATTTTACTGAATGTAAATATCGCAGCATCTAGGCTTTATTAGAGAAGTAACCAAAAACTATTGCTCTGATAATTGTAGAAAGAATTTAAGATTCCGAAGCCAGTCTTGGCGAGAAACTTTTTTTAATAGAAGTATTAGGAAATTCAGCAAGTAACTTGACAAATGAAAAATCCCAAGAATAAGATTTCACTCATATTCAATCCTACAGAAACCTGAATATTTCATAGTAAGAGGACAATTAATTCTTTGAGACCAAGTCCTTGTTTGATGAACCAATTTAGATTCTTGGAACATTGAAACGTAAACTAGCTGCTCCTAAAATATAGAAGGGACACATCAATCATTTTCATCCCTATGCTGATATATTTATATATCCATCACTCCATTTAATTAGAAGCGCCTTTGTACTAAGGGAACCTAGTTTAATGGCTAAAGCTTTATTTAGCTTGTCATTAAGTAAAAAGTTAATTAAATGAAAATATGTAATGTTTAATGAATTGATATAAATATTATTGATTAATGCTTGAGGGTGCCTAGAATCACTTAAAAATTCAGTAATTTTCTTAAGAGACATATCAAATGTTTCAATCTTTAAGAACTATACATGAATCTAGTGCTGAAGTAACAATAAACTTGATCTTCCTTTTAAGTAAATTGAGAAAGTTAGAATCATATTAAAGAATATAAACAATTTTATCATCGTTTTTATACAAACGCTCCTTTAAGATTCAAAAACCAGTATTATTATTATTATTATATGTTTTATATTTATAATTGCAATAACAGAGAGATGATGCTATTGAGTGGGTGCATGATTAACTTGAAAATAATGGAGGCAACTAAGTCATATAAGAGGTGGGCATGATTGTCATGAAAATACTCTCAAGTTCTAATTAATGAATATTTATTGAATTTAATATTGTATTACTCATTTTTTAAATTATTTAAATTTCATGTTATATTGCATATTTCATTTATAAACAACATTATAAATAATTTCCATAAAATTTCATTCTATGTTTTTAACTTTAGAAGCTTCTATTTAAGTCTCTGTATATTCTAAAATAAAGTTTAATTTCATCTTTAACTTATGGTGTTTAATGATTAAAATCAAATAAATTTAACATAACACTGTTTAATACTAAAATCAAACCATCAATCTTAGTCGTGACGTAGACGTATCTGAGTGAGTTGACGTGGCAAATTACGTGACGTGGCAGTCGTAAAGTAGAAAACTCCGAAAAAACCAATCTCGCTATTACCTAGTCTCTTCCAAAATCAAGATGTCAGCCGGTTATAACCAGGGGACAGAGCTCGTAGAATTCAACCAAGTGAAGGAAGTCGGAGAAAAACGCTTACCGGTCCCACCACTGCTGGGAAACGTAATCCCTGTCCTTTCGCTGTGGTAGCTTTAGTACCCTACCCGGTGTGGGAGAAAAATCCTTATCGTTGGCTTCAATGGTTTTCGTCTTCTCACTTTGAAGGCAGAGTGTACCTTCATCCTGCTCCCTATTACCTAGGAAACTAAACTCAAGCCATATAACTCATCTAATGCAGGGAAATCCTAGGAACCAGCTCACTCTAAGAGTGTACGCTGACGGATTGAACCCCGCCATCTTTAACTTATAAAGTTTTAAATATAAAAAAATTAAATGAAAAATTATTCCACATTTAAATACAAAAGAATTAGAAAGGTACATTTTTTAAAGATTTAAATGGCTTTAAATTATGCTTTAATTTATACATATCTTATTTATTTATTAAAATTAAATATATATTACTTTAATTTTTATTAATTTCCACCAAGTAAAATTGATTTAATCAAATAATTAATTCTTTTAATTATTTTTAAACTCATCCATAATATTTTATATATTATATTATACATCTAGGTTGTGGGGCGGTGGTAAACGATCTCCTTGCTTGATAAAATTGTTCCCCACCAATTGGTGGCTTGGACCTCCTTCGAACCATTTTATTTGTACTTATTTAACTATTTTCCTAGATATTCATTGAATTCTACTACTTAAGCTTGAATTCATAATCCTTAGTGTTACCAATCATGCTGTTGCTTCGCTGAGAAGATTCCAAACCTTAAATTATGAATTTACTAGTCTATAAGTTAACTGCGTCACTCATTCTGTAGTTTGTGAATTGATTATTTGAGAAGTCAGGACCAGGAGTGCAGTTTCTAAAACAATGAAGTATTAAAGATATGAAATAGATAAGATTATTGAATGTGATTCAGAAATAAAAATAATTACTTTTAATGGAAATTAGCATTGTTTTTGAATTTGGTTGTTGGTGGGAATCCATAATTCTCTGCAAAAGCTATCGCAGTAGATTTATTGAACATTCAAAACAAAATACATAATTCCTATTAATTTAGAAATTAAGATTGTTATATAAATTATTATTAAAAATTATTATTTATATTAAATGGAGTTATATTTATAATGAATACAAGAAATGTAGATAATCATATATAAAAGATAATAAATATTATATTCATTTTTTAATTTACTATCTATCATAGACTTACAGATGGTAGTTTATCAAGATAAATTATACTATAAATAATAGATATTAATCTCTCATTTTTAAGAAGATTCTTACAAGTAATTTACAATAAGATTATAAAAAAAATTAGATTTATAATTCGTTTATTCAAAGTTAAAAAATTAATAATGAAATAAAAAAAATTCAATAAAAATTGATAGAGAGTCTTAAATTAGATATAATATTTGTTTGATTAGATTAGTAAATTATTTAATCTTTTTAATAATTATGATTATTAAATTAGATACTAAAGAGAGATACCTACAGGTGACCGGGAATCACATATGTGTTCTTTCTATTAAAGATTAATATTGGTCTGGTAATCCGAACCATATAAGGCTAATATTGTCTCATGCAGGAGATGAAAGCGCCAAGAGACCTACCTGCAAATAACAACGAGCTAGCGGGGTTCAATCGCTCATGGAGAGAGCTCTAGAGAGCCGATTTCCCTGCCATAACGCCGTTAGTTGGCAGGGTGGATACAGTCTAACAAGGCTGGCAAGAAGGGAGGCAGGCAGGGGGAAGAAGTGGGACTGCATTCCACACAGTGATGAATGACGGACGTCAGGAGCACAGAGGAGCCGAGCAATTGCAAGTCTTTCAAGCTTTTCCTCTTGTGGGGTTTTTTGGTTTTTTGGGGGCTCAAGGTTATGTGCCACGTCATTCACACCAGCAACGTCATGACTCAAGGATGCAAATATTGGGTCATGTTATGACCCAGAATATCTCGTTATTAATTTAGCTTAACTATTCTATTCTATTTAATATTTTTTTATAAATTTTTCCAACAATTTTTTTCTGGTTTAATTAAGACCTAGAACAGTCTTGTTTAAATGTAATGGGGAGAGAAGTATATAATCATTATAAACTAATTGAAAATTTTTCAGTTTTATTGTTTTTCTCCTAGGTTTAGCATATCGAATAAAATTATAAAATATTTTCAATAAACATTGAAATTTTTCAAGTAAAGTAAAGCATTAGATAATTCTTGACTATATTTCTGAGATCGTTTCATAGCTTTATCTAGATAACTGTTTTTATTATCAATAAATATTTAAGCATGCAGGATATTTGGCACATTTACAAAATTAGGAACTATATTAAGACAATTAAAAAACTTTTACGATTCAGCATATTATCATCTTGTTTTTATGATCGATTTCTCAATTAATACAGCTACATTTAAATTTCTGGTTTGTATTATGAGTAATTGTTAATTCTATTTTACTATTCTTGCTCTCTTCGAGTAACATTTTAAGTATTCTGAAAGTAGTTATGAATGTCACTTAATAATTAAAAGCTTTAGAAGTTTTTTGGGAACTTATGGATTTTACTATTCGATCTATGTCTGTAGATCTAAAATTAAACACTTTTGTATTCTTAGTAATCTTGGCTCATTATTGATTCTTTACCTTAATTTATTCCAGTTTAGAGTCATTGTTTATTTATTTGTGATACTAAAATTGAAACTTATCGATATTATTATCAAATTATATTAGATTTCATAGAATAGAGATATAAAAAATAAATCTAGCAGTTAATAAAATTCCTTTAATTTCAAATTTATTTTTAATTATTTAAATTTGATTATTTTTAAACTTTCTAGATTTAGATTTTAAAATAATTTTTCTATCCAGAATTTCAAGAAATATTATGTTAATAATCTTGAAATCACAAAAAAAGAAGCTAGTATTATAATTATATAATAGCAGTATTGTTAATTTATATCATTTTTAGTTGATAAATTTTGATTAGTATTACGTTATAGACCATTTTCTATAATTTAAGGACGCTTTTAAATGCCTTCATTTTACTAAATAATATGGCTTTTATCATTTAAGTCAGAGTTTTAAGAGTACAAACTTGGACTCTTTGAATCTTGAGATATTGAAAAATTTTCTACAATTTAAATCTCTAAATCATGTTTATTAATGCTTGGGGAATTAGGCTGACTTTCACTCATAATTTAGGAATCAAAGTACATCTTAACCTATGCAAAACAATTTAATTACATAAATTTGGTTTGTAATTACTGGATCTTTAAAATCTACATCGAGCAGACAAAATTCAGGAGTTTCGCACTAAGGGCTATTTATTTGTAAAGCCTGATTTTTCAGTCCAATTTTTTGTAAGTGTCAAGCACACAAGTAGCAAATATAATTATTGCAACAATCACTAGTAAGTATAGTTATAAATACAGTTGAGTTTGGAAATTTTAATACTAATTTTCAGCAATTTATCTAACATTTATAATGTAGACTTCCTATTGAAGTATCTCATGCAAATAGGGCATATGTATTTAAACAAATCCCTTTGCTCTCTGTCATTTGGCCTAAAATTGCTAACTAATATGTCGTTTTTTGTATAATTTGAGAAAATCTTAAGATATATTTTTTCATCTTGAGGATGAATCATAGCTGACGCCCTGCTTGATGAAATTTCAGATCCACTTAGTATTTCATTATCAATACAAATGAAATTTCAAAGAAAATTAACTCAGCAAAATATAGAATTAATTGAACATAGTCTTATGCTCTTATACTGGTTCTTCTTGGAAATCCTTGAATAATTACAACTTGAAAGCTCAAACTTGACGCCAAAGGCAGATGAGGTTCTTCTCTATTTATTTTCAATCTATAATCTGGTAGTGATATGTTGAGTATTGACTAGGACGAAGATTTAATTATAGTTTACTACATACCACTCATTGTTTAAATCTCAATTGCTATTATTGTAAGCACTTCCTTTAATATTTCTAAAACCATTTTGATCCTTTTCAAACATGCTGTTGATTATTTCATTCCTTGTGCTGTGCACTTAACTATACCCTTTCCCTTTATTAAAACTTCTAGAATGATTACTTTATCTTTTGAGCTTCTAGTGGCTATCCTTTAACTAATTTCTTTGAAGTTTATATAATGCAACATAGAATTAGCCTCAACGTCTAATTTTTTTGTTCTTAAATTATTCTTATACTTGACTCATTTTATAACTTTAATATGAAAATTATAAATTACACTATTTATTTAAATGATGGATAATTTATATTGCTTAAATAATATACATAATCATAAATTAATCATAATCATAAATTAATCACAATATTCAATCAATATTGAGCAAAATTAGATCACGGCTCATTAGATCTGCATTCACTCAGCTGGAGCCTTTGTGATGTCTGAGGTAGTTTTCCAGGCTAGTCTAATATCATCACCAACATCTATATCTGCTCTCTTAGTTTGATTGTATTCTATTTCTACAACGTTTCCGTTTTCGAAAGTCCACTTGCCCTTGCCTTTTGGTTTGTTATTGTCAAATCTGCCAATAAACTTAGTACCTTTGGGGTATCTCCACTCTCCCTCTGCGATCTGTCCATTGTTCCACTTTCCAATAAATTTCATACCATTTTCAAAGAATACATTAGTTCCTTGTCCGTGTTTTTTACCATTCTTCCAGTTGGCCGAGTAGACATCTTAGTTCACATAGGTCATAACTCCTTCACCGTTGAGTTCATCATTTTCCCAGTAACCGTAATATGTGCCCTTTCCAACATAAATCATTTCCCAATACCATGCTTCATGTTTTCGTTCCACTCACCACGATACATGTCCAGTTGCTCTTCTGAAGCGTTTTTATTGTTGTATTTGCAGGTTCCATTCTCACCATGTCTTCTCTAAAATGTAGATTTAAGAAAACATTGAATTTAGAAGTCTTAAAATGCACTTGATGATTAATAATTTGATTTACTTACTCCAAAGACATATGGACCATCATAGACATCCCCATTTGGATAGGTGGCAGCTCCTCTGCCTGAATAGCCATAAGACTTTCTCACAGTCTCTCTAAAACAATAATCAATTAATTCATAAGTTATCTACCCTGCATCGTTAATGAGTTGATATTCCTGCTGATTTTCTGCCATTTAAATTATTTATTTCAATTTATTTTCTTAAATTTTTGTAACTATAAATTCTCATTTATCATTCAGGATAGTAAACCAACTATTAATTTACAATGAAAGTAAGAAATTATTTTGGTATATTTAATTTAATTCAATTCTTAATATTGAAGGCTCTTTTGATTTTCTCTACTTCATCTAGGTAAGCTTCATGTTTCTAATCAAGCATGGTTATATCATTATTTTTCTATCTGAAATTTGATATCATTCTATTTTCCATAAGACCAAAATCTGTTTAATCATCAATCATAACAATAATAATAATACTTAATTGTTTTATTAAACATAATTCTAAATTTATAAAAATTATCATTTTAAAAATGATTGAAATTTTAAATTATTTATAAAAATATTTTCCATTTCTTATATTTCATAAGAATACTCAAATTAAGTTATAAAAAAATTAAATGTATACCATGAAAGTAAATTTAAAGCTAATTATTTTCTTTATAAAATTTTAATCGTTATGAATGCCAAATTCATTTTCTAAATCTTAATTAGTAACTCCTCTCTTGTTATTCTTTGATGCTGAATTTTAATCTTTTTAAGCATCAGCCTTCTGCTTTGGCTTTGGTACGCTTGATTTGGCAAATTCAATTGCCTTCTCACGAGCTGTCTTTTCTTTGGGTTCAGGTGCCTTAGGTGGTTTTACTTATTGCTTCAGAGTCATTTCATTAAGTAAAATCATAAATATATAGAAAAATTATATAGAAAAGTCATTTGATTTTGAAGTTTGACGTTTTGTGCAAATTACGAAATTTAGTCTTTCTTTTATTTGGCTTTTTCCCATTCTTCTGTACCTATATTAGCTCCTAAACCTCCAAATCTTTGTTGAGCAGTTTATTACATATTGGAATAATCTTTCTATGAATAAGGTTTGAAGTTCAGTATAATTAATTTCAAATGTATTCAATGAATCAATTATTAGCTTCTCTTGTTCAGACAAAAGTTAATTTAAACTATTAAAAAAAACATTTTTAATTATATAGACTGTCCAGCTTGTGAATTAGTAATTGAGGGTCTAACTTAACTTAGAGGCTACTTTCTATATTTAAATGTATCAGTCTGAGCCTCCATTTTTTTACTGGATCTATATTGATTGTTAGACAATGAAGGCTGGCTTTGTGGCATGTAGTTTTGTGAAGTGCTAGATATTTGAGATTTTTAAGCTGATGTATCCATGTAATTGAAATTTATAAGCATATGAAGGTAAACAAAAATAAGTTGCCTAGTAAATTTTTATAAATTGTGATTAAATTTAATTTGATAGGAAATAAAAGAAATTATTCCATAAAAATTTGAATTAGTATCAGAAATTTAATCACCAAAGTTACTGATTCTTCCATGATTGTTATTTCTTTAACTTTAAAAGTTATCCTAAGACATTGAATATTTCGATCTCTATTATGTAATTGGCTAATTGGAGTTCAACACATTATTGCTGTTGTTGTTATTAGTGATTATTGGTTAGTGATTCAGTGCATAATTATTCAATTTAGGTGGTTAGTGCGGTAAATTATTGCTGGCTTCCTATTGAAGGGAATCCTTAAATTCACTGAATAAACTGTCTTAGGGGTAGTTTTGCTTGAAAGCGCTTGGCTAATCACTCATTTATGAAACTATTGGCTTGGCAGTTATTTTTGTAAGTGGAGGTTACTATTTAATTACATTTTAAGCCTGGTTAAGTTACTGTTGTTGAATCAGATTTGGTTACTGCTGCATTAAGTAAGGATTTTGTAAGCTAGAAGAGCCTGAAGGTGTCATCTGATTATTCAACTGAGGAATGAAGGCATTCGGAAACTGATTATTCTAAGGTATTTATTAAGGTTACTAGATCGTGAATGGATTGCTTGCTATTCCGTTTTATGTCTGAATTTACTATCATGAACTCTAATTAAATTATGCACTTATTTAAATACTCATAAAAAATATTTATCAATACTGGAGCTAATTATGCATCTACATTATCATATTTAACTAAGACTACAATTACTCACTGTAACTCCCGTTATTGCCAGTTGCTCCAATTCCTAATCCCATATTTTGAATATTATTCAATAACATAGAGGGATCAGCCATAAACTACTACTATGGTTATAACTATTATTA
>ARYC01006625.1:0-28309 GCA_000711775.1 Oxytricha trifallax
GGGATTTGCGAATAGCTTTGAGGGATCCATCTGCTAAACGTCTTTGTAGAGAAAGGTTTTAGCGAACTCACACAGGATTTCTCCATACCTGGCCTTCTTGAAATCCTCGATAGTTTCCACAAGGTAGTCTTTGTAGCTCTCCTCACCTTCGAGATCTTCGCCTTGCTCAGCGGCTCTCTGCTTCCATTTATCAAGGTTGACAGGTGGCACCGAATAATCGTCCAACTGATCTAGTAGGGCTTGTGTCTCACTGTCTGCGCCTGCATAGTCACCCCAAGTTCCTGCAATTCATCATCGCTGTCGGTCCTGCTCTCGTCCTCCCTGTCTGTAAGTTGCTTCTGATCATTTAGCTGATCAATTGATAAATGGGAGTTTTCATTTGCTTTGAGTAGATCGTCATTTAGATCTTCGAGGTCTTCGCCATCCTCATTGAGTGAGGCAGACTCCTCATCATTGTCCCTGCCTGAGCGTGCGCCTGCATACAAGTTCCAGTATTGGAGATCATTGAGCTCTGGCTTGTGATCATCGATGAATTTCTCCACTCTGTCCCTGTCAATTGGGTACAGCAACTATGAGTACTCAATCCAGATGGCCTTCTTTCTGGGGTCATTCTCGAAGGTGGCATTTGGCGGCAACCTTTCCCTTCAGCTGCTTGACGTCGATCAAGTCTAGGATCTTGTATGCTGGACCCTTCCCCATGCTTTGGGATCCCTGGTTATGTTGCGATGACTGGGTGCTTCCGTAATTTGTAGAATCCATTTTTCTATAATCGAATTTAAGTTTTTATATTTTAATCTTAATTAATTAAAATAGGGCAGCTGTTTAAAGAATAACTAAACCCTTAATTTAAACTATTAAACGATTAAATAATTTCAATTACAAAATCTCCCAGACTTTTTTGCTTTCGAGTTTTTTAGAAAATGTTGAGCTAGAGGGGTCATCTTAAGGTCAGTTTGTAGCCCTTTCAAAACTAGGAGGAACTTGGGCACTCGGGGCACACAGCACACGCTCTGGCGGAGTTGCGCTCAATTTTCATTTTCTCTATAATTAAAAAATATATAAATATATTTAATTGATTAATTGGTGATCCCCCTATTGTAATTGGTAAATAAACTAACCCATTCAGACCTCCTTGAGGCTCAGGTGCTTCAGAGCATCGATTAAGGAGCAGGTGAAGGCGCCGGTGAGCCACCTCATGTCAAGATGTGAAACTTGAAATGCCAAGGCTTATGCGTAGCGTCGCAGTTGCTTCCTATACAGTTAAGGGAGCTGATGCTTAATTGGTGGAGACGGGCAGCAGCAAGGGATTCAGATCTCTGCACTTTAGGAATCGAAATGCCTTCTCCACAGGAGCCATGTCGTATTGGTAGGGTCCCAGGAACATGATGGGGACGTTGAGCTACTATAAGATGCCCTTGGTGTAACTGCTGCGATGATAGGAAGCATTATCCATTAGTAGGATGGAGTGGGCCCTCCAGTCTTTGTCTTGCCCATCCAAATGCTAAATGAGGTCTACCATGAAGACCAAGAAGGTGTGGGAGTTAGTGTAACCCACACTCACATTGAAGATGAAGCCACCCCGATTGGAGGCAGCCGCGGTTATACAGAGGCGGCTGATGCGTTTCTGCGAAGACTGGACATTTTGGCTGCCCTTGGCGATCCAAGAATAGCTGCGATTATCAGTGTTCTGGATGATGGTCTCGTCGATGTTGTATATCGTGAAGCCCGAGCACGAGGCCTGAATGAAGTAAGCAGACGGCGATCTGGCGCTGGAGCCGCGACTTCAAGTTATTGTGGTTGGGAGTGAGATGGGAGATCTTGTGGTAGCTCATGTGCAACTCGTGCCTCAGGAAGCTGCTGATGCGATAGGGGGAAATGCGCACTCCCAGCCGCTGCTGCAAGCTCTGCAAGATGCCTCTCGTGGTTATGACCCCTTTGCTCTCCTCAATAAGCGCAATGATTGAGTCAGCCTCCTCAGCTGTGAGCAGCGTATTCTTTCGACCCCGCTTAGCGGGCAACAGCTTACCATCGGAGTGAGCGGCATCCTGGAGTAGCCTCCTGACATGATAGCGACTGGTGCCCACGAGAGTGGCTATAGAGGGCAGGATGAGGCCTTGGCTGGAATAGAACTCGGCCATCTCCCTTTTACGACACCATTCCTTGTGAAGGTCAAGAGCCTTCAAATGGCGAAACAGACTCCTGCCATGAAGAGGCTATTAAGGTGGGGTTACATGAGGAGAAGCTAATTACTCCTACCAGTTCTCTCTAGCGACGCTTTCCTAAAGGTCTTCTTGTTGAAATGTAGCCTCCCGGTCTTCTAATTAACCAAAACTCTCACTCGAGACTGCCGTATCGGGGAATGCCCAGTCTCTCACGAGACAGGCGAGTCTACTGATTTCGTCGCCAGGGAGGAAGCTTCGCCTCTTGGGCATTGGCCTTGAGGAATTGCGATACCTGGGCGCGGGGATCAAGCAAAGGGTACTGAGTGGCATCGGGCGCTTACCCATAAGTAAGCAGGAAGGCATTCAGCTGCTCCACGAGTTGAGTAGAGGAGTGCTCGGACATCAGGACCTCTTCATGAGTCGACAATGGCTGCTCGACTAGGGGGCTGCGCAAGACCTGAACATCCTTTGATGGCTTGGCCCCAGGAGGAGCGCTAGTGGTAGCGAGGGCAGGGTATTAGTGCTCACTCTCCTCTTCAGAGACGTTGGAGCACCCTTCATCGGCGAGGTCGCTACGCGAAGTCAACATGCACAAGCGCTGCTGTATGTATCGAGGGGCACCCAGATTTCTACCACCACGAGTTACAGATTTCTTCAAAGGCTATTACGAATTCATTTAGAGATTTCCTCGAATCTATTGAAGTTTAACTAAGTAGCTTTAGGAAGCAATCTTAAACAGATCTAGTAGGTCTTCCTGAGCCACTACTCTAGAAATACCTTCCAGGCACCCCTGCGAACTATAATTTTTAACTCTCCATGTCATAGTAATCCATGAACTTTCTTGAGCTCCAGTCCAAACTTTCCAGTAAGCGGGACCTGTATCTCTTCCTGACCCAGGATGGTAAGGCACACATGCCAAACATCAAGCAGACCAACTCGTACTTCCTTAGTGACGTGCTTAAAAGCAACAAGAACGTAAGCTATAAATGCGAGAGCCTCGCTCAACCCTCACATAGTATATTCGAAGGGACCAGGTGAAGGTATCAGCAATCCCGTAGCTGGAAGGCCTTACTGTGACTGACCTCCTTTCTTTAGCCCAGGAGCATTCACAATGATTGGAATTCTTGCCACATCCCCGCGATTGGAAGAAGATTGACAGGCAGTGGCTGGGCGACATCCTCAGCACCGTGATCCCTGACCAGTTGTAGGCCAAGATCGACGAAGCCCTTAGGAGCAGAGCGGCTCGGGTGGCGGAGCAGCGATAGTTGTGTCCAGCTAAGACCTGAATTCGCAGAGGCATTTGCTAATGCCTCAATGTGTCTTGTAAGTACCAACATAGCTCTACTTAATCTCCTCATATAGAGAATCGTGGCAGAGCTGCTGGTCTCCTCAAGCCCCAATCAAAGAGAAAGCGCACGCGTTCAGAGTTCGAGGAGACCAAGGATGAGGAGTCCCTATTAAAGGCTGACAAGAAGGAATACATGCTGCAAGTCAAGCGCCTGAAAATGGATTATGGCAACATGACTCAAGGTCGCTTGCACAACCGCAGCTTCAACATGGGTGTGCAGAACTTGATGCAAAGCACCCAACTTGACCACACCGCTCAGGGGAGCCAGAGCCTCAATAAGATGCAGTTCAACATCTGAGATCCTGCAGATTCTAGAGGGTTTCACGAGCTTTCAAGCTATTATACAAGCGTCAGGTAAAGAGCCCTAGAGTTTGCTTTGAAGCTAATGAGATATTGCTTCCTGTCATTGCTCCCACTGCTCAGCATCCTATACGCAATATAACTATTGAATGAAAAAACTTACCCAAGCATTTCTTTCACTCCCTTATAAGGCTATTGATGGGGCTAGTCTCATTCAATTGCGAGTCTAGCGAGCTGAGTCTAACAGCGAGACCTTAAAAAGAATAACTACGATTGGGTAGTACAAATAAGTGCAGAGCGGTTTTAGAGTGAATTAACTTAATTAAGGGTGTGATGGCAAGTGAGTGTGTGTGAGTTAGTTTTTTAAAGTAATTATTAGCTTAACAAGCGTATTAATGTGAAGGGTGTCACTGCTCAAGCGCAGCTGCGCTGTCTTTCACTGCTTCAGCTGCAGCAGTCACCACGATTAGTGGATACTGAGTTTCCTGATTGATCTCAGTTTTTGCCAGGGAGTCTTCCTGTTGAGCATCTGTCACTAGCATGCATTCCTCTCCTATAATCATCTCCAGCTCAGAGGTGTCCACCACAGGGCTTCTCTTTGCAAGCAGTGGCAAGGAGGTATCGTCAGCTCTTGTGAGGTAGCAATTAGTTCATCCTCAATCAGCGACTTTGGCTCAGCGCCATTAGTTGCCTTTTTGGGGTTAGCAGCCAATATACTATTCTTAGCTGCTGCCTTGCCCTGCTAGAACTGCACCCTCAGCCCCGTGTCGTACACAATCTCCTTGCTATTCTCGTCCTCCAGCAGGAAAGCTCGCGAAGCCATGATTTGCCTGATGTTGCTCTTGCCAATGAACCCTACGTTCAGCGGTTGGCCTGCTGCCTCTCGATGTCCAGGAAGCGCAGGATTTAGTCAGGGGGCGACTCTATCCATGTGGAGGCTACCTTAAGACTGCTCGCCTTCACTTCATCGCCATTCAGGACGTAGGACGATTGATGCTCCATCAGTCTCAAAGCCACAAGCAGCTTCTCCATCAGAATGTTCACCTGCCAGTTCGTCATTGCCTGTCTCTTGCCCAGGGCATTGTGCGAGCCTTCCAGAATTGGCTCCTTACTCCTCACCTCCAGGCAGGTGTTGCTGGAAATCATCTCAATGCAGAGGATGCGAGCGAAGCTAAGCTCTTATAAGACGGTGATTGCGCTCTGAGTGAGTCGCTCAATGGACTTCAGGCTACTACTAATGATGTCCTGCAGGTTATCTTGTTGCCTCAGCATGAAGCTGATTCCTCTTCCATTCCGTTTGGAGTTCCCAGTCTTGGCGTCCCGCTTCTTCATCATTCTCTCCTTCCTAGTATAAGCTTCTTGGACTCTGAGTCAAGCAGGTCTTCGAAGTCCAGCTTCTCCCACTCATCCGGCAGGCGTTCTTACTGAATCAGGAAATGATTCACGTCATTCTTTTTGGACTTCAAGACTGATCGCCACTCCGCGATCACCTCTACAAACAGCTTGATAAGCACCTCCTTCCAAAGGTCTTCCCCACAATCCCTTAGCTTGTAGCCTTTGAGCGCCTTCACCACTGAGGTCATCCTAGTACGAAGGTTACTGGTAGCGATGAGATTGCCAGCAACATACTTCGAATATATCATGTTGCCCTTGGTGACCCTTATAGGCTGACTTGGATTCTGCCCATTCACAGGTTGTATGCTCTGCTCTCTTGTACAGCATATTAGGGCTTAGAAGCAAGGCTTGTCTTTACGAAGTTACAGATAGGGTTCTCTTACTGTAGAGAGACTACAGCTTACCCATTTTACAAACAATCTTCGTCTTCCATCTACATGCCTGTAGGAAGCTGGCTTTCCATAGGGGGCTCCTCTAAGGACCACGGTTTTGTAGAACTATTGGTAGTTAGTCATCCTCCCTTTCCACCAGCGACTGCTCTGGCTCTCCTGCATGCGATGGGTTCTTTAGTACTCCCTGCCCGCGTGCACCATCCTGAGGGTGCGCTTGGAGAAGGTATTAGTCTGAAGGGTCTCTTTAAATAGCCTTGAGAACTGTTGGGACATTGCATCTTCACTTGAGTTGAAGAGCCTTTTCATTAGGGGTCGAAGTTTTTCAATGGCGGTTGAGATATAGCCGTTAACATCTGGCGAGAGCAGGCAGTATCTCGAATGCTTGCGAAACCTCGTCTTCTGGAACAGTCGTGTTCTCAGGAATTTGTGCTGGCAGCAGCTGTACTCATCAGATGCCTCCTTAAGCCTAGAATCCCTCGACCTTTTGATAGCGTCTAGCGCAAGCATTATCAGGTTCACCTGCTCTCTTTGGGAGGCTTGCTCACTCAGCTCAGCCTCTCTGAGCAATTACATTGTTGTCTGTTGTATTAAGAGAGGTGTCGTTAGTCGAGAGACGCTCTAATGAACATCTCCTTGAGGTCTTTATCAGTTGGCCTTTTGCTTGGTTTTTTAAAGATTTGTTGGTCCCTAGGTTATTAGTTGAGTGACCGTTAGGGATTAATTAGTTATTTCTTAGGTTGTTTTATTTTCTCTAGTAATTCGTTAAGTTATATATGCAGGTCTGGAGACAGGCAGCCCACTGATGAAGTATTAGACTAAGAATCTGCACATTCTTGGCCTTTTCCCTCTGAGGGCGTCCGCTCCTGATCTTCAATGTTTGAAGGCCTCATGTCTGGTCCATCGTGAAATCCTCAATGGCGGTTGGGATTTTGTCAAGTATCTATTAGGGAGGGCCCCCACCTCTGACCTTGGGCGCGTCTCCATCGTTGTGTCTTCCCATCGTTACTCTCAGGATTGCCTCTCTAGTCAAGTCTCCCTCCATCTCCTTCATGTAGGCTATGTCATCGTGAAAGTCCAGCTTGCGGACTGATAGGCGGAGCTGAATACTGTGATCTACCATCTCCTGGTAGTGAGTGGTTACATTCCTGCCAAAGATGGTTTGGGCCATGTCGTCAATCTCCGTGTATGATCTGAGGACAAAGGATAGGTTGTCCAGCAGGCACCTGAGTCGCGTCCCGAAGATAGCTTCGTCAGGAATATATGAGGGCTCGAGTTAGGCGCGGAGGGTGGGCGGCAGCAGGTGGGGGTCGAGCTCCACCGATGAGGACGAGAGGAAAGATATGATCCTGTGAGATAATTGATTCTCAGGGCTCAGCATCTTTAAATGTGGCAGCGATATTGATAATAATAATTAAGGGTAAATATATGAGAATAAAATTTAATCAGACTTGCCAATTAAAAGTTGGTAGCTTTTTGATTTTTGATTAAGGCCCTATATATATATATATATTAGTACTACTATAATTTTACATAAAGCAACCAACTATTTATAATAATAAAAATACTATATTTATTTAAATTCAAAATCAACTTAATTCAAAAAAATACTCTTGGGGTTTTATCTAAAATGCTTTACTTAATTAAACTAATATAATACATTTATAAGTAATAATTATTAAGCTAATATAAGTATAATAATAAATACATTATATTTTTACTAAGTATTAATAATAACATTGAGTATCTAATTAAGGAATCCTAATATTCCTTATGTAATTAGTCATAAATCTATCTGTAATTATGCTTATTTCTATATCGATTTTTTAGGGTCCCTTTTTATAAGATATAATATCTTTTTATCCACAAATAGTGAATAAATGAAAAAAATTTGAATCTCTATTCTTAAAAGAACAATGTTCCTAAAATCTAATTAGAATTTGTAAAAGTCTATATAGACTTGTAAATCATAACTTAATCTAATTTAAACTATTATCAAAACAGCATTACATTATTAGAATATATACTATAAGATATTAATCATGTCCTATATTAGGACAATAAATTATTAATATATACATAGTTAAAATTATCAATGCATTAATAGTTTATATAACATAAGTAATATTGATTTATATGAATTACACTAATTTTAGATTAGTGAAATGCATTTCACTAATTTATTATTAGTGAAATTCATACAAAATAATAATATAAATGTCATTATATATATGAACCATTTTTAACAGGTTCGAAAATTAATGATTAACAGAAAAGCTAATAAATTGAAAAAGAGGCACAGGAAGGTTTTGAGGTAGATCCCTTCCACAGAACCAAAGAGGGTGTATGTCTTAAGTTTCCATTTATAAGGAACGGGCATTACAATCAGCAATTCTAGAAAATGATGCCTAAAACTAACGAGATTCTTTTAGAGCTGACAAAGCGAGGAGATGGTCCCATGATTAATGTGCCTTTAAGCTCATCTTATGTATCAATTATGAAGCCAGTCACTGCTTTAAACAATCACTATGGTCCAAGTAACATCAGACTAAGAGTGCACTTGCCTCTAGTATTACCAGACAACGATGAGGCTTGCTTTATTAGAGTAGGTGGACAAGTTAAATTCTGGAAAGAGGGAGAAGTAATAGTATTTGACGATACTTATGAGCATGAGTCATGCAATTTAAGCGATATTCACGATAGAGCACTACTTATATTTGATATATGGCACCCAGAGATTACTCCACAAGAGAGGCATGCAATTATAGAGATGTTCAAACACACTAAGAACATTTGAAAATGAACAAAAAGGAAAATTATTGTTCAATTTACAAACAAATATATCATTGATTCTTAGATTTAATCATTAGATTTCTGAATTAATGATTCTATTTAATTTACTAACCCCAAATTTAAATTTACAAGACAAAGAGTTAAAATACTTGGAAATAATGAAATTAAATCGTGAAATCTTCATTCATCTTTGAAAATTATGATATTTAAAATATCCACATGTTTTCTTAACAATCATTGCCAATGTAAAGTAATCTTTTTCATTTAAAGTGGCAAGTTCATCTGATATATCTTTTCTTGTGAGTTCATTAAATGGAAACAACAGCGAGAACTTATAATTGACTGGAGATAATTTTCTTTTAGGGGATTACATTACATTCATATTATCTGCAGTCTGATTATTTTGACTTTATTATTTATTAGAATTATTTAAATTGGTGTTCCTAGTTTTCTTTTATTTATGGAAAGTAAAATCTTCCTTGAAATATTGGGGTGTCGATTCAGTAATCAATTGTTCATCAGGATTACTAGTTTAGTTTATTTAATGAATTAAGGATTTTTGCTTATAATTGATTAATGAAAGTTGATCTTCTAGGTAAATTGTTTAATCTTTGCTATCTAAATACTGTTCATTATAATTTGAAGGTTGATTTATTTCAGATTTCTTATACCGTAATACTTGTTCAGCCATATAATTGAATGATAAATCCTCTTGAATAAGAGATTAATTGCTTTCTTTTATTGGTGTGTGTAGAGTATAAGCTTTGCTTTGAATATTAGGGAGTTGCAATGATTAATTAATGTTTAAATTATTTGATTAATTATTCAATCTAGATGTGTTTTTAGTCCTGTCTATAATACTAGGCGACTTGAACTTGGTTTTTAATGGCATAACCCTTTAAGTTAAAGAGTTTGGTTATTAATTTCTTAAAAATAAAGCTGAAACGGTTTTGTTTGTTTGAATTTTAACTTTAGAGCTATTTTAAGCAAAGGAATTTAAAAGGGTAAAATATTTTTTTCTTCATTTAATTAGACATAAATAAAAATAACAACCTGAATTCTATATGGAAGATATGTTTCCTTAGCTTTGTTGTAAACTAGAAGATAGCTACTCATCATATTGCCTTTAATGCTAACTCTATTGACTTGCATTTAGAAATCTGCTTTTTAATATACTGCTGGGTATAATTTATGTTCGAGATGTTTATCCTAAATTATTCATGGATTTCTAATTTCTCTTATGCTTTCTGGAAGTATCTTTCAAACCTTCCAACATTTATTGATATTATTAGCTTATTAAGCTAGTTGGACTCTGTTGCTAATTATTAAATATATTAAGAGATTATTTGTTGGGTAACTTATTGTTTAAATTTCCATCAATATTTAATGGATTAATAATTTCTTAAGATCTTGTAATGTCAGGGCTTTAAGAAAGAGTAATATCCTTATTTTGTTATAAATTATTGTTGGTTCTTGAGGTTATTGGGTACTTTAACATATTTTCCAGTGAATTTAATCTATCTTCGTCCTTTTAGATTTTTTTCTCGAATTTAGCTATTTGTTTTTCTTATTTCTCCTTTTTCATTCTGAAATCTAAATACTTCTTGTTACCCATGCAAAAACTTTGCTTTCTTGAATTTATCTGATTTTTTGAAACACTTTCAATTATATATATTTAGAATAGTTGTTTTTTATAAAAATGATTTTCAAGACTAGAGGAAGAGCTTGCATTAAAATTTAGTGTCTTTTTATAGCTGCTCTACATGCTCATGTCTAAGCTTTAATTGTCATCATGTGGTCTGTTAAGCATTTAGAGATATTACTCTAAATTATTTAAATTTAAGTTAAAAGTATTAAAAATTTATCAATTGTAAATATTACAGAATACTGCTACTATCTGAGGTGTTTGCTACTTGCTTTCTTATCATGCTTGAAGAATTTATTAGACCTAAATTAAAAATAAATTGCTTGAATTTATTTACGAATCTATTTATATGTTCATATTAATTACATCTCCAACCTCAAATTTATTTTCTTAAAACTATCCAGTGTTATTAGATACTGAGTATCTCTGTTTTTTAAACCTGCTACTTTGATTATCTTAATTATTTTACTGAAAATGGCTTAGATCATTAATGTTTTAATTGATGGGAGATCTTGAAAAACTAGGTGTAGGCTCTCCTTCCCCTTGATATTAATTAAACAAGGGAGTTTATTCTCCCTAATTGAGTTAATGTGAATAATTTATTTACTGCCTTGCACTGTTTAATATGATTTATTAAGCTCTGTGACTATTATATAATCTCAATAGTGATAAGTTTTTTTTATTCAATTATATTTACAACAAAGGATTCCTTGTTGATAGTAACTTATAAAGCAGGTTAACTCTAAGATTTCTCTACTTCACTTAATTTTTCTTTTATCATATTCATAAATACTTTGGGGTTTCCTTCATCTGCTAATATACTCATAAACTACTTTTAGATCCACTAATTATCGTTTCTGTTTGCTGAACCCATACTAGCAGTTTCACTATCCTAATATTTTGTTATAATCTAGAAGGATTTATAACTTCTAATTAAATGTTAAATGTCTTCTCTGTGATTGATCAGATACATGACTCTAAATCCTTCTTTGAGCAAATTATAATCAATTTTCTTGAGAAGAAACAAGTCTTCTTAGAACTAATCAGATGTTGAGTTGTTCAGTATACGTTCAATATCTTCAACTAATTAATCTTAAAATTGCTAATTAACATGAAACTACAGGTGATTCTTTGTTTTAGCTAGATTCTTTCTAATCTTCTCTTTTTGATTTTCTGACATTTGCAGGACAGTGCGATTCTCAAGCTTTAGCTTGTCTTTGAATATAAGCTTTTCGTTATCTTTATTTTTCAGGCGATTTATTAGGAGATCATTGCGTTATTTATAGAGGTAAAATGCCTGAGGTACTTCTTCCAGTCTTGCAAGTTAAAGAGCGTCTTTAACTTTTATCTATTGTCTTTTGTAAAGTAAAAAATTACCTATATGAATAATTATAAAATGAAACTTGCAATATTCTTTAAAAATATATTTTTAAATTAAAATGGAACATTTAAAATAAACAAAAGAAACCTGTACTGTATTTATTTTATATTTTTAGCTTTATATTTTGACATTTTCAAGTTACTATAGCGTCAATCTTGCTTTACTTTTACCATTAACAATTTCCTCTTAATTGATCATTAATGGATATTTTTACACAAATCTCCTCACTTCTTTAACTTTACTTTCAACAATTTTCATACATTCATTCAGCATATTTACTTTAATTTCATCAAAAATGTTGTCTTTCAGTTTAAAAGAAAAGTCCTGTTTTATATTAACTAGGTAGGGTTTTAAGTTCGAGTCAAACTCAAATTTAAAGTTCAGCAATTAAAACGTTCGGTCTTACACGCTATTTAAAAATTATAAGTATTATGTTGATGTGAGAATTCTTTTTACTAAAAATAGAGATTTCAACAACTTACTATTAAAAACTCTTGAGCAACATAATGACAGTCAAAATTATCTTTTAGCAAAGTCTATTCCAAATTTTATCATAAATTTCATCTTTTTAAACTCCATTAAGATTATAATTGCTTATGTTGTAGGTTCCACGCATTGATAGAATATCTAAGAACTTCTTGTATTATAGGATAAGTATATTACAAGAAAATTATAATCAATTTAACTAAATAATTTGGCAGTAATTAAACCTATATTTAGTCTTGAAACCTACTTAGTGATTTCCAGATTTAAACTTTATTAAAGGCTAATTAAATATCTGCATTTTGAGTGGCTGAATTTCCTGAATCATTACAAACACTGATAATTCGCACTATACTCATTAATTAATAAATTATAAGGTTTATGTAGTGATAATTTGGAATAATTCTGACTTACAATCGCTTTATTGAAAATAAGTGGATTTGCTAAATATCTATGGATATTGCAAGGCAAGTAATCGTAAACTCTTGTTAAATCACTAACTTATTAAGGATTTATAACTAAAATAATGGGTTTCTATTCCTTGTTTACACTTAGAGAATGAGGCGATGATGCTTCATTTTGTTATTGCTGACTATTTTATTTGTTTATTTTCTTAAGCACCCAAATAAATTAACTTGTATTCTGTGGGCTTGGTGATGTCTGTTTTTATAATTAATTATAGTTTGATGAGTCTTTTAAGTCTAGAGTTAGCAGGCTTTTATTTGAGTATTGTTTTGATTAAGGAACATAAGATTATGTAACGTTTATTGGACTTCTGCTAGTTTTATTCCTTTTAAATTATTGTTTTGATAGACTTTCTCCAATTATTCTTCTCTGAAATTCTTAATAATTTGAAGTATATATTAATAAAATTATATATATTTATTTGATATTTATCATAACTAATTTTATAATAATTATAAGTCCATATATAATTTGCAGGCAGTAAGTATGATTCAAGAATAAAATGATCAAGATTACTGAAAATGTCTTGCACCTTGAAAAAGATATTTTTGAGATGTAATAAATCCTGGGTGAGATCAGATATATTTTTCAATCGATTTGCAATTAAGAACTTATCCATATTGCTTTTGTCATTCAAGTAAAAATTTCTACAAATTATATAGCTATTAACAGTTTTATTAATGAATTAAAATCTTCCCATTTATTACAAATTATAAACTTACATGTTGTTTAACCAGATGAGGTCTACTTTGAGATAAGGATGTGTGACCGTGTAAGGATCTTGTTCTTGTCTGTTATTACCCAATGCTAACAATTCCTCACTTTTAGCTTCCCAATCTAAAATATTCTCATAGAAAATTAATTCATTATAATAATTATGCTAAAAATTTATTACCTCTTGAACTAAGCACATCATGAAGGAACGAATTCTGCATGTTCAAAGCGATATATAATTAATAATTATTATATGTTAAATTAAAATTAATTTACTTATATGAGAACTTGGACTTCCTTTTTTGGGACATTTTATATTTGCACTACAATATTTATATTTAGATATATTAATTCGACTATTATTCCGCAATTATCTCATCTTCAAACTTAGTATATTATTTTGGAACAATTATGATTTTGTTTTGAAATTAATTAAGATTTTATTGTGGTATTTAATTTAAATCATTTCTTTTGTCTTTTCTTGAATCTATCCTGCAACTCTCTCAATTTCTCTTCCTTAGTCATTTCTTTACTTTCCTGTTTATTAATATCATCAGTTTACTCATCACCATCTTTGCCACTCCTTTTACCTAAATTGCTTTTACCATTATCAGAATTTTATAAATATTTATAATTTACAGGTATTTTCATGAATGTATATATTAAAAATTTTGAGTTGCTCTACCGCACAATTACTTAACATCAATTTCCTTAAGTTTAGGAAGATTGTCTTCTACCCAACTCAATTTAATTTCAGAAACCATTCGCATCATGCCAGCACTTCCATTAGCTGAAGAACTTATATCTGTGTAAATTACCCAATCACAAATATTAAAATTAATACACCATTATTTTTTATTGGTATATACAAATTCATTAAATCAGGGTAATGCTTATTAAGTGAGAAGTTGCTTTATCGATCTGTCCTAACCATTAATCCTTCATTGACTGTTAAATAACTGCCCTCTATGGTATTATGAGGTACTCTCCTTGAAGTGTTCATATAGAAGCCTTAGCACAATGATTTTCGCAAAAGCCTGCATCTATCTTCATATGACAATTTATTGCGATCGCCTTTTTCATTTTATTGTTATGATTTCGGTAGTAACTTTCTGATTGATTCCCAGTTAACTTTGGATAAGTAGTCAATCAATTGTTCTTTTATGTTTTTTGCTTGTTTTAAAGCTCTGGCTTAGATGAAATTCTTGAAGCACCAATCGTCTTGCTTGTGTCTGGGGAGTGTCTGCCATTCTTCAAAGACATTCACCAAGCTCATGTGATCACTTTGTTTATCACTGAATTTACGCTTTACTTCTTCCAGTCGATCTAATTTCCCCTCATCATGTCTGCTTACACCTACCCAGATATTTTCTGCTGATAGTAGAGACACGAGACTTAGCATTAAATTATAACTTTATAGATATCCACATATATTTGCAATTTGCAAATAATTTAACATGTCTTCATGGGATCTGTAATTATAGGCTAGTTAATGATAAGCAAAGAGAGATTTAGTATATGTGGGCTCCAATGGGAATTTAGATAATTCTTCACCAAGATTTGTAAGTTCACCATGTTTATTTATAGCTTCAAGATAGAAAGCTTTATATTTTCATAAGAACAAAAAGATTAATGAATACTTTTAATAAAAGATAATAAAGAGTCTTAAGCGCATGTTCAATAGTATCCAAATCAGGACTGTCCAAGTAATCAAACTCAATAACATCATTAATGCCCATGCTCTTCAAAGTTAGCACTGTTCCAGTCAAATTGACTCTCTTGATCTCAGGTACAGTGGAATCAGGCATCTGTTCTTTATAGAATTTTTCTGTGTATAGTCTCACACACTTACCCTCTCTTGTACGACCAGCTCTACCTGCTCTTTAGATTGCTTGAACTTTACTAATTGGCACTATTTACAAAGATTCCTATAAGAAATATTGATAAATAATGAGTTAAATGTTTGAGTGTAATAGTTTTTTTACTTACCATTCCAGTTGAGGAGTTGTAAATCTTTTGTTTAACAAAACCAGAATCTATAACATACCCAATATTTGCAACAGTCAGTGATGTTTCAGCAATATTAGTGGCGAAGATTATTTTCCTGCAATTTTCTGGAGTTTTTAAGAAGGCATTTGCTTGTTATTCTGCAGTTTAAGATCCATACAATTACTAAAATGATTTATAAAATGATATTTGTACATTTTAACACACATTTTATGAATGGGACTATCATCATAGGAGGTACTTGTTTCCTTTCAGCTATATTACTTAACTTTTCAAAACACTTTTTAGTGGCTTGTTCACATTCTTCAAATCCAGTTAAGAAAACTAATATGTCTCCTGATGGTAGTAAATAATGTTATTGAGAATATATTTAATATCATTATAAGGTAATTGGATATAAATTAAAATGGTTCATTAAGGTGTATACGAATAGCTATTTAAACTGATGTTTCAACTCTTTATTCCTTCGGACTATCTTAATGCAGTATGCTTACTGGGAAACACCTTCCAGATACTGAAAGTACTGGACACCCATAATATTACTGCTGCTATTATTGCTTTAATTATGAAGATTAATTTTGATCGATTAATTGACTATTTTCTTCTTTGACAAAGGCAAAGTAATATTTAGCTATTTAGTCTGTTTTCAAAGTGGCTGAAGTTACCACTAATCTATTCCCCAGGATATTAATTCATAAGTTTATGAGATTAAAGTTAACTGATTTCTCAACTGCTTTTATATTTAATATAAATGACTTATCGAATAATTAGTTTTGCAAAATTATGTTTTTTTGGTCTCTATCTTAAGTAGAAAAATATTAATTACTACTTAATAAAAAACTTTCATAAAAAATATATTGTTTAAATAATTAAATCAGCATTTTAGACAATTCGAAATTTTACTTGTTTTTCTTTTAATTTCTTTTATAGATTAGCCAAATGAAGTTAAAAAAAATTGAAGAGAAATAAATTTGCATATCAAAATAAAATTGTTAGAGCATTAAATTTTCATTTATTGTAATTTAATAAGTACACTAAATAACCATAAATTATAAATCAAAACATTTATTTGTGTATTTAATCTCAACTAGCCTCTTCTTCTAAGAACTGCTTATTTTACTAGTGCAAACAATATATCTGTGTTTAAACTTCTTTCATGAGCTTCATCCAATACTACTACTGAGTATTCATTGAGATCCTAAAATTAAATTTATTATAAAGTTATCTCTTCTATCTAATTTTAATTAAATTTAGTATTATTTTTGTAAATAATTTGAAAAATTTCATTTATTAGATCTGGGTCTAAAAGGCATTCTCTTACCAAAATACCATCAGTGACATATTTGATCTGCGTTCTTCCTTTAGAATCAGTGCAATCATCGAATCTAATAGAGTAACCAACTTCTCTCCCAAGACTGGTTTGTCTTTCATATGAAACTCTCTTAGCCATTTAAATTGCAGCTACTCTTCTGGGCTAAGTCACAACTACTTTTACTAATTTATTAGATGAGGTAGAATCATGATTTCTATCTATTCCAGAAATTTAATTTGAGGATTTCTATATAGATAAGCTAATAATTAAATAAAATATTTTACTTTATTGTTGGATTGTTCTGGTAAATTGATTTGTGCACTTAGCATTGAAAATATTTCCTAGTTGGTATACTATTTAAAATCCTTGATTGTCATATTATCAATTATGTATTGAGCAATCTGTGTTGATTTACCTGAACCTGTTTCACCTGTTATCACACAAAACTATAACAAAAAAAGTTAGTATTATTACAAAGAACTTAATTATGGACTTACCAAGTTATTCTTGATGACATCAACTATTTCATTTTTAAACTCATATATGGGCAATTCTTTTCTTTCTGCTTGAATTTCATTCATTAAATTACTGCCTTTTTCAACTTAATGATCTTGTAAACTTTCCATTATTAATTTAGTTATTTGTTTATAAATTTAAATTATTATTAGCTGATATCTATGTTAAAATAACTGCGTTGCGTTCATGCTTCTATACTAGGATATAAAAAGATTAATAATAAATAAAAAAGAGATTATCTTTATTAATTTTTTTAAGATTATAAAAAGATTAGTAAATTATAAAATGCACGGAAATAATACAAATCCCTCAATTTCACCACACAAGTAACAATAAAATGAAATAAAATAAGTAAATGTCACTAACAATTCACAAGTTATTAATAAAACAACATAGTTTGTGAAATAAAATACCTCACTTACTTAGCATGCAAAAAATACTAAATCTATATAAATATTAAAACTAATAAAATAATATATATTTTTAATATTGATTAATATTTTATGTAAATATAAATTATAATGAAATCTGTAGACAGCTAAAACTTAATGAATAACGTTCAAAGATTGCTAACAGCTTCACCAGGATAAAAAATGAATTAAGTTTAGAGAAGATAAGTTATGATGAATTTCTTATAATAATAAAATTAATCAGAAAATAAAGGATAAAACTAGAGCTAATCAAATCCTTTAATCATTTTAAATAATCTCAATTAAAATTTCATTATGAATTTTATCTTATTTAATCCAAGAAACTTGATTAAAAATTAAGATCAAATGTTAAATAAAACTTAGAATTTCTTGGGCAATTAGCAGCAAGATTTTTCATTCAGAAATAAGTCTAAGGAGGATATGTTTGAAAGTTAAAAATAAATAAAATTATTAAACCGTAGTATGATTAATTCAAGGAATCAAAATCATAACAATCATATTCCTAAATTCTTCATAATTATATGTAAAATAAAACTTACTAGATGTGTATGAAAAATTTAAGTGAAAATATCGATAAATCTTACCGCGCTTTTAAATTTATTAAGCTTAACATTTTTATTTTGCCACATTTTATTGTAAATTTAAAATGAACTGTAGTTCTTCTTTATTTTTTTAAAAAGTAGATTTTGGCTATATCGTAATCAGTTATTAAATATCCTCTTAAGATCATTAAAGCTGATTATAATTTTACTGTAACTTTTTATTATACAATTGATCATTCAACTTTTTAGAAAAGTGAGGTTTAAAATGCATATAATCAAAAAAGAAAATTAGCTATATTTATGAGTATAGTTATCATTAAGTATTAATAAATATTCTTCCATCTTACAAAACCTTTCTATTAACAGCTTCAATTAAAAAGCTAAACAATAATTCGCGTTAGTTCATCATAGCTATTAATTATTTATTCTCTCTCAAGATAATAGGCATTACACTATTTAAATTTTCTTAAATGAGGATTCATAATAGGTTTAATAATTTTTTAGAAATTTACATTAAAGTTTAAGTAATTCTATTATATCATTTATTATAACTCTTTTTACATAGAATTTAACAATAAATCACAATTAAAACTAATGAATTAATTTAGGAAGTATTATGGTTTTAAATAACCTTAGTTAGATTAGTGTTTCAGCTTTAGATATAACCACAAGAAATAATCAAAGCAACTCTTTTCATATCAAGCCTAGAAATTTAATTGGGGATTCCACTCAACTACCTTCACTGTATAAAACCTAACATAAATAGACTTCCAGTAATATTATTTAAATAGAAAGAATCTTTTTAATTTTAATAAACTTTATGATTTTTATAATTTATTTTTATTTAGAATACTAATGATAAAAATAGCAATTTATTGGGGAATTAAACGAATAATATTAATTCAAGTGAAATGAGTAAGCTGAGTAACTTAAATAGGAAAATTATGGTTGATAATACAGCTTTAAATAGTCAGTAAGTAAACAAGAGGCCTATTAGATTCACATCCACAGCAGGCTCGTAAATGAATAATTTAGGAAACATTTTAACTTAAATCAGTGTATATAGTATATTGAATTTATTGAAATAATTATCTGTAGACATCAGTTAGCCTAAATAAGTATACATAGGGCCAATAAATCCATCCCTAAACACAATCCTAGATTGAAATAGACTATTAAAGCAATTTAAATTATTCATAATATTACATTAATGTTAATCAATTTAAGCACTTCAGTAGGGGGTGATACAAGATCTTACTTACTATCTTAATAATCAAGGATGCTTAAAAGCCGGTAAAATAATTATAGAAAAGGCAGTACTGGTGCAATTATTGGCCAATAGTCTTATCATAAGAACTATCATACTAATGCTTAAAACAAATTTATTAAACAATTAACTCCTATATAATATATAAATTAAATAATGAATATTTTAAAATTCATGAATAAAGGAGAGGTAAGTATTGAAGAATAAAAGCAAGAATAAACGCGAGATTTACTTAAATTCAATTAGATTTTTTATTTAAAGATAATTATGAAATAATCATTATTGTTAATTGATTTATAATAAAATAATAAACTCTCACAGAAACTATATTTTCTAATAATCAAGAAATCTACGAAAACTCTGAATCTTAATAATACCTTGATTTTAAAAGTATCAAGCAACGCTTATTTGATAAATATGCTCATAATAATATTCCAACTGCTCATCAAATCAATATTTTAAGCTAAAATTTAAAAAAAAAACAGAATAACTTATAATTATTGTCCAAAAAATTGTGATAAAATATATATAAATATTTTTGAGAGCAAGAGAAAAAGTAAACAATCAAATTAAGAAAATACTTAAAATATCCAAACTAAAATTATATTATAATCATAATAATTTTATTATATAAATAATTAACCTCAATATAAAGCATTTAAGTTCTTATAATATATTTTATAAAATATAAACGATTTTGACTTTATAAAATTTTAATACAAGTTTAATATACTTGAATTAAACTTTGATAAAATTAGATTATATATACTTAGTAAATATTCTACTAGAGTTTTAAAAAAGTTTGCTGAAAAAATAATTTTTAAAAAAAAGATTTTTAATAAATACCGAAATAATTTTGTTTTAAATTATTATTTTTAATTATTTTTATCATATTTATTTTAATATTCATTAAGTATTAAAGTAATTTCTTAAGCTTTTAAATTTATTTTTTATTTTAATATATGTATTTATCAAATATTTCCTATATTTAGTTTTTATACAATAATAATATTTTAGAATTTATTTAAAGGAATTTTGCATAATTATTATAATATAGTAATTATCATCAAAACATATCGCAACTTGACTTATTCACTAACTTTTGAATTATTGGGTTAAAAATATTCATTTTTATAATCTTACAATTCTTATTATTTTTAATCCTCCCTCTTTTTAATTGAGCTTCCATTATAACCACTATTTTTATCATCCTGCGCTATTTATTAATTTTTACTTTCCTTTAGCAATTAATTGATTGGTTTTAGTTGATTTTTTGTATCCTCAGGAATATCAAAAGCATACAAGCTGTCCATATGCATTTGGGCATAGGCGTATTCTGAGTCTTTTAATGGGACCAATGCAATAAACCCAATATAAATATGAAAGTAAAATAATATATAATAAAATGGATGATTGAAGAGTTTTAAGTAAACAATTTTAATTATTTAAAATATAGATAAAACTTTAAGTATAATTTTGGGTATTTAATGCCTTCAATATAATAAGAATTTTTCCACCAACTATTTGCATGAATTTAAAATAGTTCTTTTTTCAATTATTTATAATGCATGAGTAAATTGCAATCTTATGGTATGGTCATTATCTTGATGATTCTTTTCAATTTCGAAAGTTGTAATGTATGTCTTTACTAGTTTATCATCAGGCATGCTACTGAGAAGTTCCCTACTCATCCAATGATCATCTTAATATATATTCAATCTAGAATCATTTTCACTTGTCAAAGTGACATTAAGTTAAAATAGTAATGAGTAAATTATTATGAGAATTGCAGTTAATAAAACATTTGAATTTTATAGTTTCGCTTGATCAACCATCGAAGTTCTACCTTACATTATACCATGAATAAGATATAGTTGGTATCTACCTGGCTTGACTTGCTCAACTTCTACAAACGGATCAAACCAGCATACTGTAATAAGGCATGGTACCTTCTCTCCAAAAGTGCAATCACTCCTGTCCACCATACTATAATATTGTGGATTATCTTTATGTGCCCAATTATGACCAGCATATCCCAAAGTAATGAATTTTCTCAATCCAGAATGATACTTCTTATAAGTGAACTCAGTCCCTTCAAGTTTGAATAAGTGATTCGCTTATTAGAATTGTTCTAAACTTTAAAAGTTGTCTAATAATTCCATAACTGGTAGATTCTGTTCATATGCAATTATTGGAGCAATGTTCTGCCAGAGTGAGAAATGCTCTTAGATGTGATGGCTAATTGTCTTATTTAGATTTAGCATGTTTATAACCATATTATGATTGAAATAAGGGTAGAGTTCTTATCTTAACATAGCCTTTCTGTGATTGAAAATATAGATCAAATCTAGGATATTTGAATGGTGATGGCTTATACTTTCCATTTTAATAATTTATTTTATAATTTCTAGCTAGTCTCCTTAATTTTATACATGAATATATTATGAAGCTCTATGAATTACTTAATTGAGCTAATTGTAAAAATATAATTTTGCTTAACAAAAAAGAAGTATTAGTATAAATCAAAAGTGTTTCAAATAAAAGATAAATTGTTGAATTTTTTTAATTTTAACATAAATTTAATACTGTTAAATCATCTTGTAAGTAAACTTTTAAGAAATCATATATTATAGAATGATGTATTAATTTAAATGTAAATTATCAAGTATTTTAATTAATTAGTTTGATTGGTCAGTATAACTCATCCCTTACATTATTAATATCTTATGGAATTGGCACAAGAGCTATTCCTTCTAGATAGTATCCTCTTTTTTAGACTATAGTATCGCTTTACATTAAAATTTACAAATCTATTAAGTCTTTATAACCACTTAAATTTATAGAGCACATCTTTGTCCTGCATATAACAAATACAAAATGTATTTTATATATAAATATTGTTTAATACAATTACTAATTTTTATCATTAAGAGTTTTAATTAAAATGGATATGTAACAAATTTATTTTTTGTAACAATCGAAGTTCTCAAAATTTTAATAAAAGAATATGGAGTAAATAAATCTAGGAATTAAATATTAGTTGAATTAATTGTGCCCTTGATTTTAATCTTATAATTAATAGGCCAAAAGTTTCAGTTCCTAAAGGAATTTGTAGAGGTATGAATAGAATTTTACATAATAAATTTTGCAGTAATAATTAACAAATCTGGGAGGGCTAACTTCTTATTGATTTGACTACTCTATATTTATCACTTTGGATTTATATTAATTCTAAAAAAGAATCTTAACTTTTTTAAATGTCATAATTTATAAAGAATTCAAGAGAGTATTCTCAAATTAAATCAAATACTTATATCAATTTATTTTTTAGATTGGAAAAAAATTAACTCTCCATCAATTAGGTAATATATTATTGTTGAAATTTAGGCTTGACTATTATATATTCCTATAAAGAATAGCTAATATATTAAACAATGGGAAATTTAATTCATAAAAGTCAATAATTTTAATTTAAAACAATTATTTCTTAGATCTATATGTTTTAAATTTTATTTAATATTTAAATTGCTAAATTTTAGTTACAAAATCTTCTCAACCAATAATTAAAAAATGAATTATTTTAATTTCATTTTGTTATAATTTATCATCTTCCATTTATTCAAACTATTGCACAGTCATTGACGAATTAAGTTCAGCTATGATATTTGAATACTCGGTATTTCTGTCACCACTCAACTTCATATGAATTTGGAAATTTGCCATGTTTATCATCATCGATACAGAAAACTTAATTCCATGAATTTAAACTATAAAATTCAAAATATTTTAAGCTGAAGTCATAAATTAAGAAACTATAAATTGTTTATTATGCATTTTTTACTTATTTTTGGATATAGTTAATTATTTGCTCAATAAGATAGACCTCGTATTAAGCAGGTAAACATTTATCTACATAGATACATGGTCGGAAGAGTTAACATCTTATCAAATATGGTACTGGTTTACCAAATGTTGAATCTTCTCTTTGCACCATTTCATATTCTGATCCCTCACTTTTAAACCCATTTTCTTCACATAATTTTGCTAAAATCTCAAACCTACCAATCTAAAATATTATAATAATAAAGATATTATCTCTGGGAGATATCTCTTGTAAGTAGACTCTGAACCTGTACATTTCATTACATTTTGACTGATATATTCCCTATAATTGATTTTTTATCTGATTAATTCTGCAATATCAACTTGCAGATGATGTCTTGAATTGATTAATTATAGTAGATTTGCATTGTTATCTTTGTAGTGCTCTTCTATGAATACTCTGAAGTTCCGATTAGTATGTAAAAGCTTAATTAATTCTTCTATATTCAGCAATGGCAAAAGTTCTTGTTTTATCATCGCTTTCCTCTATTTGAAAAGTGTGTTGAGAGTGGTAAGCTGTACAGCTTATTACGAATGTGAAGTTGTAGAGAGATTTTTATCAGGCTAGTTTAAACTTTCCATTTTATAATTAATAAGTTATAAATGAAAATAGAATAATTGTTATACTTTAAATAATTCTAAGAAATATTTGATATGGCATTTGTCAATTTTATTTACTCTCATCTAGTTTAAAGTATTAAAAATCAAAAAAATTAAAACACCTATTTTATTGCTAAAATTAATTTCTATAACTTTGATGAATATTTTTAAACATTGTAAAATATTTTGTTAATTCCTCAAAACTAGTTAAGTGAAGTTTATTTTTCTATTTAGTTCTAAAAGATTCCTCTTTTTTTACTTACCAATAGCAATTTAAGAGATTTTTTGAATTTAATTGAAGCTTTTAGGTCCAATTTACAAATGAATTTAGAAATAAATCTATTTGTAAGTATGTAAAGAATAATGAAAAATAAATTAAATAAAGCCAATATTAAATAAAAAATCAACTTTTGTAATATTATTTTTAAGCAATCAACAATAAAGATTTGATTTTTTTTTGCGGGAAAATTTTCCCTTAATCTTTAAACTTTAATGATAAAAATATCCAAACTAAAAGTGAAGGCTAGGCATCAGACTAAAATCATTCTTCCCAACCTCTAATTCAAGTTTAACCCACAGAATTAGAATAACTCCCTCAACCTTAAATAATTTAACCATAAAATCCATAATAAACTTAGAACTTAGCTCCACTTCGCTAACGCTTAAGTCAAAGAAAAAAAGATATAATTCTTTAGGAATAGCAATAATTACAAACAGAGTAATTGCTTCTTCAAACTGAGGAACAAATCTTACAAGATAAAAAAGATGCTGAGATGTTTTGTTAAATTGAAGAGGAAAATCTAAAGATCAAGCTTATGCATCATTTTAATCTATTTATATTCAAAATTCACATTCATAATAGTATTTATTATTGAATTATTCAATCAAAGAATGCTTGGGTCAAAAGCTAACAGCGAAGTGATTAAAATGAAGCAAGACTACGACAGTGCTAGTAAATCGATGATGGACTATAGAATGAATCTACTAAGTTCCCTAATAGAAAGGAAGTTAGGTTTGAAAAAGAGAAATACTAAAGCAGAAAGCATGATTAATAGTTTGATTTATGATATTTCTAAGGAAAGAAAATAGAAACCATCAGACACCTAGAATTCAAAATTAAATATTTTTCATTAATTGTATAAACATTGACTCTTAAATTGATTATAAATTTAGAAATATTTTTAGAATTAAGATAAGTAGAAAGTAGGTGAAACAATTGGAGTGCAAAACACAAGCTTGAGTTGGCATGATAATAATTTGTATAGCCATGTTTAATCAAGAGTGCATGATGCTTCCTACAACTCTCATTATCATCACAGCAATAAGACTGAAGATCTGAAAAACTAAGATATCAGTAGAAAACTCAAAGAAATCTTATTTATATTAATTTATTCAAGTTTTTCTATATATAATTCTTCTCCTTTTTATTAATAATTTAACTAGATTAAACATTATGTATATAAAATCTACTAAGACAATTCAGATCCACTTCTTGACTAACAAATTTTGGATTAATAAGAAAAGCAAGAAATTCAGGATACTGTAAACTTTTTGGATTTAATATTCGACTAGAGCAAAAATAACATAGTAAATGAGCGATAATTTATGAAAATCAAGAAAATGATTGATGATTACTATGGCTATAAACCACAGAGTTTGAAGTACGAGACTGCTCTCAAGAGATTTAATTAAATACTATTTATTAATACTTCATATTTAGTAATATTGAAGAGAATCAATGAAAAGAAAAAATTGAGGAAAAGCTAAGGAGACAGCAGTTCAAGAAAGAAGAAACAATCTGCTGTGACTAAATTATTTATGGAGAATGATGATAAGGGGAAGATGTCCAAACTTGAAAAATTCATCAAAACCTACAATTACTAATTCATTTTTTAAAATTGATTGTCTATAGTATTAAAAGTATGAATATATAATATATCATTATAACTTTTTATGAGTTATTTTTTCAATAAAATTACTACATACACAAGCTACTATGGTCAACGGCAGATCCTTATTTACAATAAAAACGAAAATAATATTAATAGTAATGCGAAAGTCATAGATTGGATAAATTTGCGAATGTATTTAACAGATTGAAGTTTGACACTCATGAAAGAAAGAAAACTGATTTATTATTATTGTAAATTTGATATATTAATTTGAATTGTTTATTTTATTCAATTAATGATGAGGAAATATTAAAGGAACATGCCTAGAAATATTAGGATCCATTTAAAAATGCAGGGGAAAGCTACAGTCCAGTAAGGAAATATATGGGCTTACTCGATATGAACTCCAATTTAAATAATTGCATATAAATTTATTAACGATTTAGAATAAAATTTCAGTGGAACAGGCACTTAAAGGTAGGACTCTAGATTCAGTAGTGGAAGAGCCTCTAGAAAATAATCAGACACTTTATTATTTTTTTATGCTTATAAATTCAAAATTTAATAACTTTCCTAAACCGATTTGATAGTGTGAAAAGAAAAGACAGTTTATTTTTAGACGAATTATCATCTTTCTCTCCTGCTAAAAATCAATAAAACCTAGATGATAAAGATAAATTAAACGCAACTACTTCAGAGTTTCAAAAGGCCTTAACTAAGCTACATCAATCTAAGAATACAGGGCACAGCTATAAATTGAATGAGATGGATATGAGAATACTTAATGCATAGAAAAAATTGTAAAAAACTAACAATCACACTACTCATCCCAATTAAGTTAGATTGTTCACTGAAAATTGATAAATAAATCATTAATATTAAACAATTATAATATTAAGAAAGAAACTGAATGTTTGATTATTGTTATGTAAAGATAAATAAGTTAGTTGTTAATTAAATTTTTTGTGTTTTATTCACTTTTCACATAATATTCCAGAAGTCAGTGAATGTATTGCAAAGTTTACTGCACACGCATTAAGCACTTAGCGGGTAGTTCGAAACGCTGATTGTTTGATCTGCGTACTCTAAATTTTGAGCTGCGTTTCCGATTGATGTGCACCCTACAGCGAATACAATTGGCTTTTCTAATACATCTACATCTTCATTTATAAATAAATATTAATTAACTATGTAATTGTATAATGATAAGTAAAATAGTCTTCTCTAACAAATTCTCTAAGAGTCACTAATTTACCTTTGACTGAGGTACCAATCCTTTTGGCTCCTTTTGGGAAATACTATTCAAGAGGTGGTCTAATGACCTTCATCAAGAAGCTTTCATTCTAAGATCTCATTGTGGAATTTACATATATTACTAATTATTATTATTTATTAAGAAAAATGAATTTTCATCAACAGGGGCTGCAATTCTCTGTTTAGTAAGTAATTGAGCCATTAGACCTGAGAAACGCTTAAATGTACGGGGGATTCTAATTGCTGGGTTAATTTCAATCAACACATTCAAAACCCCAAAACTCTTTCAGTAGTTTGATTGAGTTTTTGATTGATAAAAGTAGACTATTAGTGCATACTTTATCAAGGTTTTAATAGGGTTTATGTAGGGGTTTAATGTTTAAATATTAGTATTTTAGGTGAGTATATGCGAGGTTTGGGATCATTTTATGACAGTGAGTATATAGATTTATTGTTTAAGTTGCGATATGGATGTGATGAATATAGTGAATAACTCAAGCCCTGTTCTGAATTATACGTCTATAGCAAGGCTACTCTATAAATCTCCAGTAACTGTGAGGTCTCACTGTCTATCAGCATTGAATTTAAAGAGATAGCATCTTAATTCTAAGCCTAAGAGACCCTTAAAATTTTAGCAGCATCATATTGAATATCTTATTAATGATAAAGACTCTTAGATACTGGGCTCATTTCTCTCTAGCCTAGAGGGCTGTGATGTTTCATCGCCAATTTCCAGAGCTTCACATCTCTGCTTAATCGATAGCTAACATATATAGAAAGAATGGAATATCTTACAAGACAGTCAATCGCATTAAGAGAGTGATTGACTTTAATGTTCCATTTTATAAGGATAATTTAAATTATATATTCGATTAAATGCAAAGGGCTTAAGAGCATAATATAAAGTTCATACACGCTGATGAGGCAGTATTCACCTTTAATACCTTCATTACAAGGTCTTGGTATAAGAGGTACAGCAACATTGAAGTATATGATTAAAAGGTTAAGGTTTAAACTTATGCAATACTTGGTGGAATAAGAGAAGATAATGGCCTCGAGACTTATGTTATTCACCCTCGTTCTATAAAGACTGAATAATATATTCAATTCTTGCAATAAACTGAGAGATAAGTACGCTGACTAATAAATTATTCTATTCGTTGATAACTTGTCAGTTCATAAAACTAAAGACTCAAGGAAGGAATATGAAAGGCTTAATATAACACCTGTATTTAATGTTCCTTATAGGCCTTAGTTCAATGGAATTGAATTGTATTGGGGGTTATTGAAAGGTCATTATAAGAAATTGCTGCTCTACCATCTGATGCATGATTTAAAGTAGATACAGTCGATTTTATTAAGAGTGCTGCTAAGAGAGTCAGCGATGAGAAAGCTAAAGTATGCGCAAGAGAAGGGAGATTTTGTGTATATAAAATAAGTTTTAGATTTAAATGAATGAATAAGTTCACATATTAAATTTGCCCGTAAAGGGATTTGGCTTCTCTTTCTTTTCTTCCTCTTAAGGCTTGCT
>ARYC01006626.1:0-18364 GCA_000711775.1 Oxytricha trifallax
AAGTTTGAAGTCATAGATCCTGAGACTGGTGAGGTCTTCCTTCAAAAAAGAAAGCCAAGAGACCCTTAAGAATTCTTGGAACAAAGAGTTAAGAAAGAAATAAGCTTATTAAAGCAGTGAGAAACCTCCCAGCTTCTGAGATAGTGAAAATCACTCTGAAGATACAAGCACTAAAGCTTCCAATTTTAAATGTAATTGACCTTAAAGAATGTAAGGAAAGTTATCTTATACTTGAGGACAAGTTTGAGAAAAAGGTCATAACTGATAAGCAGTTCGCATACAAGATTTATCCATTCAACTACTTTAAATGCGATGACAAGTATCAAATGGAATTTGTCAATGAGTACTAAGCTCTTACTAAAGCAAGGGATAGACAGTGCAGATTTATAATTAAGCTCGATGCAATACTGCTTGCTCAAGATCATGTTGCTTTTCGCCTACCTCTATATTAAATGACTTTAAGAGACTACATTTAAGATTAAAGAGTTCCAAAGTAGCTACCTCTTATTCTTACAAATGTTTGCAAAGGCATAGAAGAGCTGCACACTTTAGGGTATGTTCATAGAGACTTGAAGCCTGAGAATATTATGCTTGACTTTTTACCTCTCAGAGTAGTAATAATTGATTTCAATAGATCATAAAGAGTTGAAGCTTCAGGACTTGGCAACGTTTATGGTACTCCTGGATACTTTCCAGAAAGGGAGGACTGGAGAGATGGTGATATTAAGTGGGATGTATGGGCTCTAGCAGCAATTATTGCTGAATGCGATATGCAAAGAAATGATTACTATAGCTGTAAGAGAGAGAAAGATTCAAAGCAGAGAATACAGCAATATCTAGACTAGAATAAGATAAAAGGTAAAATGAAAGATATGGCTGAGCAGATTATCTTAAGACCAAACCACAGAGCAGAGCAAACAATAGACTAAATGATCAACTGGATAGGAGATATTAAATTTAGAAAATTAGCACATGATTCCAAGGTATAGTTTGAGTGAATAGTAAAAATAAAACCCCTCTAATACACACTACTATACATTACATTTAAACATTAAACCCCTACAGAAACCCTATTAAAACCCTAATAAAGTATGCACTAATAGTCTACTTTTATCAATCAAAAACTCAATCAAACTACTGAAAGGGTTTTGGGGTTTTGAATCTCCTAGCACTAGCAATAGACGAGCCGAGTAACACTGACTTTTACTCAACGAGATTTAAGGAAGAAGTAGAGGCAAAAATCTCAAGAAGACTACTCAAATAACAGAGAAGCAACAGTCCCCAAATCTCACTTTTTAGCCCGCACAACACAGAAACTTAGGAACAAGCAAGAACTTTAAAGAGTCAGGCCATTTTCGGGTCCCCCTTTAGTTAAAACTCACTATTTAATAGTGAAATTAATAACAAACTATTCAACTAAGAGTCTCAGAGGAACACATAGAGCGGCAACCTATTCAATAATATCTAAAGCAATAATTAGATAAACCTATTCAATAGTTCCAACACAAACCTACCAGCTCTAGACATCTGGGGCAAACCAATTGTAAAGCCTAAACTAACTACACCTACATGGAATGATCTCTTCAAACCAAATTGCTCATTAACCTAACAATTTAGTTTACACAAAACCCAGAGACCCCTCCAACAAAACCCCATTTTCGAACAAAATTGCTTGATTAAATTCCTATTATTAAATAGGAAAAATTGGGAAACTAAGATGATGACGCACTTAGGGTACTAAATAGGGGGAAAAAAGAGACATGTGTTTTTAACAATACACTTTTTGACCAAACTTAAATTAACACATAGTCTACCCAATTAGTGAAAGAAAACCCCACTACAACTCAAAACACGCTTCAGTCAAAGAATGAACTCACCAATGACAAACAAGAAGCTCCCATTTAAGCGTCTCCTTACTTGCTTAAAATATCAGAAAACTTTTCTGTTGACATCAGAAAATAGGGTAAAAACCCAAACCTGATCAGAACCAAAGACATAAATATTAATAAGGAAATTTTTTAACTTGAATTGATGATTGAGTTACAATCACAAAATTAATATAATAAATTTGGTAACCTAGGATTTCTTTTCTAAAAACAGATCAAATACAACGATTGAAAAAATAGTTGTACTTTAAGAAATGTGCAAAGGCTTAGAAACTTCAGAAAGCTAAATATAGACCTGGAAAGCTTATAGATCCAAGATTAGAAATAATTAGCAATACTCAAAGATGAATAGCACTCCAAACATGAGAAAACCAAATTCATCAAGAAGAAGAAGAGAAAGTGAAGAACATAGTGAGCAGACACAATCGACGACATGTAGACAGCCTACGGTCAAACAAAGAAGGATTAACTTTCTTGGACAACAGGAAAAGAATCCATAACTATTGAAAGGGCTTGACCCTTATATATATTAAACATATTATTGATCGAAGGGTCCCCAGAGACCTCAATGTGATCGTATTATTATTATTATTATTATTATTATTATTATTATTTCGTACGCTTCAGTTATCATATAATAATTTGCATCATTAATAGTATTTTACCAGTAATCTATTATAAATTTGTTTATTAATTACAGATATTGTAAAATTCTTCTAAACCATTTATTCCATGTCTAACTGTTATTCCATATTCTAAGCTTAATTTAAATCAATTGATTAAATGGCCTGATCCAATATGGTATGATATTTAGGAGTTATTTATTTACCATTTACAGTCTTTGTTTTTAAAGATGTTTATTAATGGTCGAAAATGATGTATATATTTGTATCGGTTGAAACATTTGATAGCTATACCAATTTCTACAAGATTTATATCATTATATAATCAAATCTTTAGTATATTGTAACTGCTCATCAATTTCAGCTAATAGGTTCTAAATTTAAAGTTACTATTATTATTTCTTTTTTCTTTTTTTTATAGTTTAGAAACTCTTAGAGATTTAGAATTTACTCTTTAGCGCAATGGTAGAGACTCTTTTTAATTTTATTTCTTCAAAATTTAATGTGTAAAATATTACTTTCACTGTTAATTATAATGATCAAAGAACTCTAAGAAATCAGATTATTGACCCATTACTTATCGTAGAGACAGTCTATCAGCATATTGGATTCTTTTTACATCACAGATAGGATAATATACACTGGAATTTTCCATGATTAAATATCACTTAAATTATATTACTGTAGAAGACCTCTTAATCTATTCGAATCATCGGCATTATAAATCACATCACTCATTTGCATTACTCTATTATATTTATGATTATTATTACTATTAATCTTAAACATCAAATGTTGGCTTAACTTTTTATAAGTGTGAACTTCTGTATAGTTCTTAATCTTCGCTATTAAGTCAAATATTTCTGCAACTCCTTTCTTGAATAATACTTCGAGAACTTCTTAACCTTATATGATATTAAATTTATAGAGAATTCTCTCTAAACGAGAGTAGACATCAATTATAGAAATTTCTCTTTAAGATACTTGTTTGATATCATTTCAATTCTCTAATTTTATGTATTCAATTTGCATAGGTATTTCTTTTTTTATCATGACATAATTAAAAATATCAATAACTTACTATGATACACATAATTTTGACTTCAATCGTAAAAGTTATTTTTAAGGTATTTTTCAATTATATGACTGAGATAACTTCTTTTACTGTGTTTCATTTATCTGACCACAAAAAAGAAGAATTTATAATATTATGTAAATATATTAATAGTCAAATCATGCTACTTTATATAATCTATTTCTACATTCACATACCTATTGTATTTCCAAATAGCCAGCAAATTAGAAATTTTCTAAGTTATTAATTAACCAATCTTCTGATTATCATCAACCAAGAGATCTCGATTGTTGACCTACTTTAATTCTAATTTATAATTGTTACGAAGTTACTAAATTATTGCTATAAGTCAAAAAATCTCATCATTAAATCCAATACGAACAAGATCTAAGTAGCAAGCATTAAAGGCTATTTTGAATAGAATATATGTATGTTTATTTTTAACTCCAAAATAGGTGAAAATGAATGAATTTATTTAAAATCATATTAAATGAATATTATTCCTCCACTCATTTGCATAATTTGATGCAAATATTACTGCGGTAACATCTTCCATAGATGCGCTATTGATTTTAGAATGGAATCATAATTTTTAATATGTAATATATAATAATTTAATAACTCTATTATATAAGCTAACACTTTAATGGAAAACTACCCTAATATCTAAATTAATGAAAGTATAAGAAGGTATATCCTACTGTTACGTTTCGGGACCATGCATCTTAAGAATTAGCCTGAATTGTTTCATACTATCAAAGATATTGCTAAAATTCTAAAAGTTTCCATATAAAAAGTAAGAAAGGCATGCTCTCTGGAGGAGGAGGTGCCATGCTCTTAAGCAGGATAAAAATATAATAATAAAAAATAGCTACAATAACAACACAAAGATTATATAGCAAGTGAAAAGACTCTTATAAAATAAAAAGGGTACTCACTACAAACGAGAGCCATGCTCTTCCATAGGAAGTTCCCTAATTTGAAAGTAACAACCTCCTAAATTTATTACATCTACAAAAAATAGCAAATAAAATATAAAGTCATGAGAAGCTGCTATAAGATGAACTCCTAAAAATATAAAAAGTTGTTATCATAGAGAAAATAGTAGTTTTCTTCACTTCTCTCTATTGTATCACTAGGTATAAAAATAATTTACATCGATGAAGTAATTTTCAAGCCATACTAGGTAGACTTACGTTCATGGGCGAGATCATATTAAAATTAACAACTCAGTAAAATAGGTTTAAAACTGAAAACCTTTGCTGCTATAGTGGCTATAAGTAGAGAAAAAGGGCTTGAAGGTTACTTGATAAAATACAAATCGATTAATAAGGAAGATACTTCACAATTTATTGATTACCTATAAATGCAGAATAGATAATAAACAATCACAATATTTTGGGATAATTTACGAAGCCACCATAGTAAGGTGGTGTAAGAAAAGGTTTAGTCATACAACTGGAACTGCTTATATAATGCACCATACTCGCCTGAGTTTCACTGCATAGAGGAGGTATTCTCTCAAATAAAACATTTTTATAAGCAGTAGGTGATAGCAAGTGACTTTAAGTTGAGCGAGACCTAGCATGGACAAGTTATAAAAAATGCAATTGAGAGTATAGAAGTGGAGAATATTTAAAGAATTATAGATAGACACTTAGACAAAATGAAGAACTACATAAATTTATAAAAACCAAACAAAACGTTGAGCTATAAGAAATTGTGAACTTTCGTTCATTCCATAGAACTGCCTTCTAGCACCCTCTCATTTAGAGGATTCCTGAATCATGGCTATGTCTCCCAGCTACCCGCCTTCTGCCCTCCTCTTACTGTCGTTATCACGTATATAGTCTTCAAAGGATGCAGAGATTTGATGATACTCTCTTTTCTTTTTATGAGAGCGGGGCTTAGATTTAAGCTTAAGCATAGCAAGAGCTTTCCCCTTTGATTCTATATTATATAAATTTATATAAAACACTTACTTGAAAAAAATGGCTTTCCTTGTAGCTGTCTATACACATCATCCTTTATAAGTATTCTTTCTTTTTCTTCTTCTAGGGTATCGCTTAAGTTTCTTGTCCTGTTTGCATGCTTTATGAGCGATGACAGATAGTTAGTATGGAGGGTGCCCAAGACCCCCATAGAAGTATTTTCTATATGGCAGCACTTGATAGTCTGGGTAGTAATTCATGAATTTCATAATTTATGGATCCTCCTGAATTTGTTTAAAAATATTCTTGACTGAAAGTTCTTCATAATATGGTACGTTCAGCTATACCACCTCTCCAGATTTTAAAAGCTGCTTCTCGCCAGCCAAGAAGTCTTTGATGAACCTCATGGTTACATGGTCATCGTTAGGCAAAAAGTACCCCTCTATGAAAGTTAATAATAGTATCTTACTGTTGAATCGTAAAAAAATTATCCAGTCATTTTTCGACCTAAATTTATTTTGAAATTCTCTGATGTCATGAGTATGAACGTCTTGGTTCTCCATGTGCTATAAATTAATTTATGATTTAATATTAGTATTAATCGAAATCTATAAACTTTTCTGTTGTAAATTTTGATTCATGAGTATAAATATTATCACTTAACTGATATTCAGGCTTGAGCTATAGCTAAACATGCTGGCCAGAATTTATAATTGGTTTGTATAATATGAAAAAGCTATAATATAATAAGAATACTTTTAATGTAATAATAAACAATGATTTATATTTCAATATAAATGTAATAAATATATAAGTGCTAACTTCCTCCATTAGCAGCTTTGAAAAAAATGAATATATATAATTTATATAATTTTCAAATAATTAAGTGTATAAACATCAACTCACTTGACATGAGGATTTTTTAATCACAATCTGAACTCTTTCTTAAACCTCCTAAGTTTTTACTAAAAAAATTTTCCCTCCTAAGTTTTTACTAATTTGTACTATAATTGTAAAATCAAGAAAATAAGCTGGACCTTAAACAAGGTTATACAACTAAATTTTATTTTTATAAAGATAAGTAAATAATCAGTAATTCTTGATTTATTTCAAATAAATTTATACTTTCGTATTAAATATAAATGAGCTTGCTGACTATGGCCTTCTACTATTGTAAAAATACTTGTAGTATTAAGAAGAATTATGTTTTTATTATAAAAGTATATACAAGCAAAATGTTAATTATACAATTATTATGAAAAAATAAATACCTAGCTAATGCTTATAATAGGTATAATAATAAATTATTTATGCCCTATAAAGATATAGTAATTTATATTATTTAAGTTTCTTTTTATTATGTTATTTACACTTATTAAGTTATTTCTGATTATATAGTTTAAAAAATATAAAATAGAAAAATGGTACTATAGTATAGTCATGAGAAAGGAAAAAACCCTGAAACCCTTTTGAAAAAAGTTATCCTAAGTTTTTACTAAAAAAAATGGCTCTCCTAAGTTTTACTAAATCCAATATTCAAAATAAAAGCTACTTCAGGAATTTAAAGAGTGAAAGAAGCACTGAGAAGAAAAGTATAATAAAACTAAAATGCCTAAGAAGATGGACAAAAAGAAGATCAGCATACCTGTAAAATATATGTGCGAGTATTGTGAAACTCCAACTGCTCATGATACCTTGAGCTCTCTAGAAGTCCACTATTCTAATTATCATAGAGAAGCTCACAAAGTTGCAAGAGATAAAATTAAGCTCAAAGAACGAACATGCTAGTACTGCGAGGTTGTTAAGCAGAGAGCCTTCAACTGTAAGATTCATGAAGAAACTTGCAAGTTTAAAACCAACAAATCCAAAGCAATAGCCAAAGTGAAGGATGACAGAAGAAGTCAAAATTTTCCTATAGGCCCTGCAAAAGTTGAGATGGAAGCTATAGAAGGGTACCGGCTTATACCCATCTAGCAGAAGGTATACGAAATAACTTACAAAACAATAACGGAGCCAGTAATTTTCGATGGAGACATTAACGATTATCAAATGTGGGAAAAAATCGCAAAAGACGCTATGGAGAGATACAACAAGCTCTATGAAGTCGTACTAATGGATCCAGCCTATAGAATAAAGCAAGGCGTACCATATGATACAGTGTCTGATGAGGAAATTTTAAATATGCCTATTGAGTTGGTGTAAGAGAGAGGCATACTCATAATATGGTTTGTGAATCAGAAGAAAGAGGTTGCGAGATAGTTCCTGAAAATTCACGGCTATGATGAAGTCGAAAAAGGTGAATGGATAAAACTGACAAAAAATCACAAATTACACAAAGGATCTGGCATGTACACAGCCCATAATAATGAGAGCTTCCTCATTGGAAAAAAAGGCTACGTTACCGACATGCTCAAGTATCATGTGACTGATAATGTCATCTTCGCGGAAGTAGGTAAGCACTCTGAAAAGCCCAAGGAGATATATGATTTCATTTAACAGATGGCACCTGATAGGCTTAACTTAGAAGTATTTGCTAGACCAAATAACATTAGACATAATTTTACATCATTTTGGTAACTAGTTGAAAAAGTTTGCAACATGAATAATGGACAAGGTTGAATAAGCAGTTTAGTATAGCATAATTAATTAAATTAATATGTTTAAATAATTAAATATTATGAATGCAAATATAACTCCACGAACTCTATCTATCACTGAATAGGGAAAATTTAATTAATAGTAAAGATGCTGAATAATTCGATAGAAGCAATAACTTAACTTAGGAAGCACAACTGTTGACTTCAATAGGGCATCTCTTCTAATAGCATCCATCATTGAAAAGGTTCTTTTTTTTGAGAGTGTATATTGTAGCTTATCCATCCATTGGTTCAACACATTCCGTGGCTAATACTGTTCTAATATTTAATTTAATTTTATCCCAATGAAGGGAAAACACAACCAACATCATTCAAAATATCCAGACGAGGGAAGATAGCATTTAAAAGAACTATAATCTTGTTTAAAAAGGGGAACCTGTTTTTAAATATACCTGTATAATTACTGTAAGAAAAAATTGATGAGTATAATTTCCATAAGTATCACTACTTGCTATTATATAAATATCATCTTCTGCTTAAGGAATTGAGAAATCTTGATATTTGATACTTAACTCATTTCCAAAATGTTCTTACTTTTTCTTACCCTATTTACTTATTTTTAATTGCTAGTAATATTTTGCTTGTAAAAATGACTAAGAAACTTAACAGATTTAATATTTTAAATTTCCGATAATGAATGCATAGCTTTCAAAAAAACCTGCTTTAACATGTTCCAATAATTATTTTCTGTAGAGGTCAGCAATGATAGCACCCCCAAGCAATAAGCGAAAACAACAACCTTCATCATCGGTTTGAATTTTAATACTAGTATTTTCTACGACATCTTAAATACCACAAGAAATAAGTTCTTAAAAACGTTATTATATTATAAGGCTAGAATAAGATGATTCAACATTTGCATGACAAATATAGAGAAAATAGTTCTCTTTCTGTTCATCAGCAATTGCTAATTAGCTTAAATATTTTTTATACACTCTCCATCTTCTCTGGTTGAATATAATTGAAAGAAATAATTAACTGCCAATTACTATTTTACTCTGATGTTTATGACTAATAAACTTATAAGCTCAAGCTTTATGTTAAATCATTAATTCTTTAACGAAATTGATAATTTCACAGATTACAACAGATTTTAATGTGCCACCCTCACAATAAAAGTGTCTTCTACATTGTTTCGGTTGTAAATCATTTTGGATAATATCAACAAATTCTAAGTCCCTCATTTACTCATTGATTTTATAAGTCTTTTAATTTCCACAGAAACATTAAATAATCTCATTACATTTCTCCATAACTTGCATAGAGAACAAGAGTTACAATAAATCTTTGAATTACTATGGATTTTAAATTGCATCTTAGAGATACTACTGAGCTTTTACTCTTAATTTTAATTGATTAGTTCGTAGAATGTTTCTTGCTTATTCTTATTTATCTTTTATTTATTTTTATTCTTCATTCTATTGATTATTCTGTGGATATAGTTAGTTGTGTAGTCGATTAAATTCCTCGTGTTTAATTCTTAATATTTATACTACTACTGCTAAAACTATTGCATTAGTTCTTATCTTTATTATTGTTGTGATTCTAACACTTATGGTTCTATGATATAAGTATATTTTCTAATTATGGTTCTTGATTATCTTGACTGGCTAATCACTCTTGCATTTAATCACCGAGATCTGGATATCTAAACTATTTGCTTGAAATTGGTCACTTATAATTTCTGCAGAAGATGGTTGTGTTAATGCTCCACCTAATAGAGGGGTTGCTAATTGGGTTTACAGACCCAGCCAAAAACTATAAATTTTAAATTACTTTATCCATTTTAGACAAATGTAAAATAAATAAATGGGATAAAAATAATAACTTTACCGCATTAATATGCTTGAAAGAAGTCGCATTAGAAAACCATAATCGGGTATGAGATTAAATCTTGTTGTAATAAAAAAGAAAAAATTTCATCCTAAAAGTAGTATTAATATCAATGATTTATAAGTCAGATGAATCATAGAAAGCGATTGTGGAATACTTTCAGTCAAAATATAACGGTCTTAAAGAGTATATTTGTAAGGAAGATTTTGATTTAGTTTTCCTAGAGAATTTATATGCAGAATAGAATTTTATTAAGGAAGAAGTTCCAAATAAATTATAAAATAGGTTAGTAATATTCTATGATTAGATGTCTTGTAATCTTATAAAGAAATGGAATAAGAATCAATGGGGGAAGTTTCCTGGCTAGAAGACAATTTTTTTAAAATCTTTTAAATTAATTTTAATAACAACTATCAACCAACTTCCGGACTAAATTCATTTATATATATATTTATTTATTATACTTAATTTGATAATCAATTTGTAAATATCTCAATTAAATTTGTTCTAAACCCCATCCAAGTAGTTACTAATTTCTTCTGAATACAAGTTCATCAATGAACTCTTGAGCATAGTGTGAAGGAATTGATCCACTATATATGCTTCCTAAGTAGTTGAGATGATTCCAAGAGTTCTCAATTCTATTAGTTGTAATCTGAACTCCAGGTACTTATCTTCCCACTATACCTATTCCTCCTCTTACTTGATGGATGTAAGTTCCATGCTAGTATCCATTATTTCTAAGGAAACCATATCCCTTCCAGCCATCTGTAATGATTGTACTCCCCCTTGCAACATACTATCTAATTATATTTCCTGATGTATTTGTATTCCTGTTATTTACACATTCGACTACTATTTTTTTGCTATCTCTTCCGAATATTCCAACAGCCCATACTTATCTGTCTCTCCTTCTTCTCCTTTCATGTGAAAGAGGCCAATGAGTAAAGAGGGATTCATAAATTTCGACTACTACATTATTAAATTATAATGTTAAATAATACTCATTTTGCATCCAATCTGAGATTCTATTTCTCAACTCATATAGTATTGCTCTAATTGAATGAATTGACATTAGATACTCTTCATCAATTGTTTTGTCTTAAGATGCCATGTATTTGTGTAGCATTTTTTCCATCGATGAAGTAGATAAAGATAATTCTTGTTAGTATGATTATGGGAGTTTTTTAGAATAATCTGAATATGGAATCCTTTCTTATACTCACCTTGATATTACAACGCCAACATTTACATTATTCACCATCAATTCTTGTGTTGTATTTGTATATTATCATACGATTCCAGCAATTTTCACAGATTTCTTCTGATATAAGTAAATTTCTGTTACATAACCATTAATTGGTTCTCTCTGTACTCATCGTAATGCCAAGTATTGTGTCTGATTATTATTTAAATCTTGATTCAATCTATCGTATTCTTTCCATACCTATATAATGTTAGACAACATGTACTACTAAATTATCTTGAAGTTCATAAAGTAGGTATAACATTCCCTCTTAATTATCAATGGGTCATAAAATATTTTAATTATAATTTTATATTATTTTTATCTATATTTTATATTTAAAAAATTACTGGCCAGGAAACTCCCCCCCCCCCCGAATCCATATTTGAAGAAGATATTCTGTATAGGAAGGAAGAAATTTGGTGATATCACAGATAAGGATGTTATAAAGATTCAAAGGAAGTTTAGATCCAACCTGCTAGTACTAATTCGCAAAGATAACTATATTTAAATATGGTAATATGAGAGCACTTCAAGGACTATTAGCTGACTATTACGAAAGCTAAGATCCTGATCATCGTGAATCATTAAAAATGGTATTTAAGTAGTTGAATAATATGAAGGGCATAGTTATCATAAGGTAAAGGCAGACTGTATAATCAATTACAAGATAAGGAGTTTTCGATAAATGAGATAAATCTCTATTTTTAATTGTGTTAGCTATATGCGTTAGTAGTTTATCAATCTTTTTTTCATATTTAAATACTTCTTTTCTATCAAGATTCATAATAATACTTATAGCTATCCTATTTCATTTACCAAGATGTTAAAATTCAGAAGACACTTTAATTTTACTTCCCTTTAGCATAGATTGTATATTTCATTAAGGTGAATATTAAAAACTAAATTTATAAAAGTTATATTTCTTTTCATATTATAGCACTCAAACACAAGAACATAGAATACTACTGTATCTTAGTGAGATAAGTTATATAAGGAAATATTCTTTGAAGCACCCTATAATTGATAGATGTGTCCCTATGATTTGTCTTCTATTTTTATGACGAGTTAGTATCTAGGGCACACTGAGAATATACTCTTTAGCCATTGAGAAGAGTGGAAAATGTGTACCCATTAGTTTTTGAAATCAAGAGAATAATAGGACTCTGGGTAAGTATTGCTTAAATCATTGAGAAAAGCTGCTAATGAGGGACACTGAGAAAGGTTTGTAGTCCGTAATTTTTATTCTTAGTGATGTAACACCCCCCAAGCTTTTGATGTAAACATGAATTTATTATTAGAAGATGATTAATATTTAGCATTAAAGAAGACTCCTTAAGTACCTTATTACTCTCTGAATTAGCCAGCTAAATGCAAGGGATTTTCTAAATGATAAAAGAAATGACATAGAGCATGAAAAAAATCAAATAATAATATAGATTAGAAGCAATTTTTGCGACCTTCTCAAGCCAAAGTTTATTTGCGATGGGCTAAATATTTTTCAAATCTGATTTCGATTTCCATATAAACCTATTATAAAATAGCTAATGGCAGGGGTTAGTGGCGAAAAGGGATTTACAATTCCTCTTTTAGGTCTCTAAGCCCTAAAATTCAATTATCGAGTATCTCCAAAAGTAGATGGCCTCCGTTATCAATGAAGAATCGTCCAAATCGGGTAAACAATAGCGTAGTTGTGATCTATTAGCAATATCCTTGAGTCGAGAAGTTGGATTAATATCAATGATACTATATTAATATTATATTCTAAGCCTTATTATTTATGGTATTATTCATTTATTTAACAAGTTAATAATTTTTGTATTTATATTTTTTGAATTTAAAAATTTTAATTTATATTTTTATTTTGTTATTTTTAGAGGTTTGACGTAAATCTTTATTCTTATTTCAGTTTTAATTTATTTTAATGTGATGATTAATGTGATAATGAACAAATATTTTAGGTCTTAGATTATTTAAGTTTATAAACACCTTTTTGCATTTAGAACTTTTCTATATTTGAATATAAATTTTATAGCGACTGTTTCTAATAATCTTATGTTAATATTCTTATTAAATTAAGATATATTGCATGGATCACTCTCTAAATAAGATATAGATTCTTCAAGACTTTTATGGCCTAAAACTTTAGAATGTTCCAAACGATTATATATAATTTAATTATTAAATAGGCTCGTCGTCTCTTTGGGTTAGACTTAGATTTAGTGCTTAAGGTTATAATTCTTTAGTTACTAAATAGAAAATGAATCCTTAATTTCTGTGGATAATCTTTTTAAATCCAGAGACTCTATTGTACTTTTGGTGTAAATCTCAGCTAAGATTTAGATAATGAAAGAGAGGTTTTTATATCGAAAGAATCCTATTAATTGTATGAGCAGCGATTAAATAAATCTTAACCTTGAATCTTCTTTAAGTTTCTTGATTTAGATGAGGTTGTTCGCGATATAATGGGTTGTATTTGACATTTTCTCATTCTTTGATTATACTAAAAATTATATTAGACAGCTTTAATTATCGATTATCTCTTCTGGAGATTATTCATTATGTCGGTACTAAAGGCATTTGAGTAATATAAATCTTTTTTAAGTGATATTGGGTAACTTAGGAAGTTGTCTTCACCTGTGTTTTAATTTGTTTTCTTTATGAAATAATGATCTAGAGCTGATACTGTTTTGTTAGCAAGATCATTTAGTATCAACAAAGAGGTAGGATAGTATATCTGACAGATAATTAGACAGGTTTGCTTTACTTAAAATGCCATGTAGTTTCTTTAATTAAGTGAGATTTACTTAAAAGCTCACTTTAACGATGATCGGGTTCATCGTGACAGTAGTCACCCGAATAAATTTATTATTTAATTTAAAATTGCATACTTAGACAAGGATTACTATAATTAATAACAAAATAATAAAACACAATATATTGATAAAATACATTTGATTAAGGCTTCAATAATATGTCTTTGTGAATTCATCAAAAGTGTCAGCAGCTTTATTGACACAGCCATTTTATAATTTAGCAAGTATTCTTATGAAGTTCTGATAAGTGGAAAATGCTTTATTTGCAGCGATACAGCAGTTTTTATCAAGCAAGAGTGTTGATTCATTTTTATAAACAAGAGATCTTATCTATGTAATCCTCAATATACTTACTGTGCTCATAGTAGAATTATTCCCATTGAGAAAATCTGCTAAGATTTTCTTAGGTAACACATCTCTTATATCTACCTTATTCTTAACAGCTGATACTAGATAAGATTAGTTTGTCGAAACTTAGCAAAATAATTAGATAAACTGGTCTTATTGGACATAAATCAGAGAAAGGTACCAATAGTTCTTAAATAATTGCTTTTCAGGTGTTCCTTAAGATTTTTTCGAAATAATGCCATTTTAATTCAATTACTTAAACTCTTTATATTCCTTGCAAATAAGTAATTATTATGTATGCCGCCTTATCTGTATTCTGGATTGATTACCATAAAGATTGAATTATTTTATTCATCTAAGTAGATTTGAATGTACGAAATAATTGGTGTTTCTTTGTCAAATTAGATTCTATATTTACCAATTTGCTCTTGTTTTTTTAACTAACTCTGATTTTAAAAAACAAGCTCTGTTGTAAAATTGATATTCTTCATCGCTAAATATTACAATTAAAAGTAGATGATGATACTTTTAATAGGAAAGTGCAATCATAGAATTAAAAATTCGTTCAATGGTAAATCATTTAAATTAAATTTGCTTTTCAAATATAATATAATTAGACTATTCTCTCATTTTATTATACTCGATTCTAATGGTGTTATGGTTATTTACATAATAAACATCTTAAAGATTAACATTTACCAAAGTCAAGTAGTCTAGTTATCTAATTTTATTTGATTTAAGACTTATGAAGCTATGTTTCTTTTTTGCTAATGAATACTCTGAACGATTGGTTTGTGTCAGCATTTAGACAAATTTGGTTGATCTATTGTAGAATAGCTATTGTCATTGAAAGGTGATCAATATAAAGATTATACTATTATTTAGAGATTTGAGACAGTGGTCCAGCTGTCTATGGTCTAATTAATAAGTACATAAGACTTTTAAACTAAAGCTCAAACTCTGTTCTAATGGTCTAATAATCTAATATTTAATTAAATTCACTCAATTTTAATTTAAAAAATAATTATTAGAATGCATTTTATACTCGTAGACATTAAGTTAGAGTTTCAAAAATTTTATCTTGTACTTTTAAAAATAAAATTAGGATCAGCCACTTATCAATTTCGTGGTAGTTAATATAAAAATCATGCTTGTATTTTATTTATGTGATTTCCCCAATTCAAATGCATTTTTCAATAAAATTAACTTTTATAATATAAAATCAAACTATTTATTCATGATTCTTGAATTAATTATTAATTAGGCAGTGAGATTAATTTATATGATTAAAATCTTTAAAATTTTCGTTAAATATCTTAAATTGAATATTAACTCAATTTATTTATTTAACACTAATGAATATTTTTACTTTATTATAATTTTATTTATTTGTTAATTTGCTAGTTTTTTTAACGAATTAAAAAATCATTGAATATTATATTCAGAAGATAATTTTTAATATTCAAGCTTTTTTTGTATTGATATAGCATCTTAGATAATTAAATTTAAGAAATTATTTTATAATTTGCTTTAATATTTTCATTTGATTTTTAATGCATTATTAAATGAAGTCCTATCCTATTATAAATTTAATTGTTTAATTCTTTGAATTGTCAACTCTAAATGGTAAATTTAACATTATTACTAATAAAGGGTGTCTGCTTTTATTCAATTATCACAGTTAATTCCTCTATAATTATTAATAAATGACATTCTTTCAAATCAAATAGGTAATTCAAACGATTTTACCATGGCATCAACCAGTATTCTATTTAGTTATAAAATGGCATTATCTTCTATCAATCAAACTTCAAATATAATTATATACATATTTTATAGTCAAAACTAATAAACAGTCCAATTTATGCTTCACAAAAATCTTATATTAAACTTTTATTGCAAATGGGCCACTAAAAAGAAATTAATTAATTATCAGTAATAATTAATAAACTCTGAAAAATTAATTATATATGTTTTTATTTTAATATAATAATAATATAACCGGAGTAGAATCTCCTAGGAATTCCTATCTAAAGTTCCATTTAGGGAGTCGTACAAATAATGGATGTTAAGAAAATTCTATTCTAAAGTGTCTGGCATCTTCAGCAATCAAAAAATAGTTGTAGTAGATATTGTGGTAGAAGATGCTATTATAAAAGTAATTGTCTAAGGCTCATCTTACTACTTCTTATTACTTTTGATGTGTGAGGTTCTTAAGGAAAATTGATGGCTAAAATTCATATTTTTGACTTAACAAACTCCATTTTAAAGTAAAATAATCAAATTTTTATTAATATTTAATATTGAATTCTATATAAATAATAATAATTATTCAGATGGAGTCTCTGGAACCCCCGTTTTAAATGTTAATGTATCAAATTTCCTATTCATTCACTAAGGCTAATTTTTTCTACCCTATGCATTTTTTCCACTTAGTTAGTGAATTCTAATTTTTTTCTTTTCTATCCTTTCTTCACTCTTATCTTTTTGATAATTATTAAGTTGCTTCGATGTTAAATTTCTGTGCATAGATGGTTTCAAATAGATGCGTGAAGGAAAGAATATTCCTGTTTTATCATAAACTAAAAAATAAATTAGTTGGTAAACTTTAAAAAAATCTAAAATTATTCCAGGATTTGGAAGAGCCGTGAATATATTTCTTCTATAACTATCTATAAAGTTATCATCTATGGTTTTTTTCTGAAAATAGTTTTAACCTAAGAATTGTTTTCCAGATTTACTATGTTAAAGCTAAAATTTAGGAAATAATAAAGGATCTATAAGTCCGAGGGTCAGTCTTTATGAAGTTGTTTTAAAAGTAATATTTATAATAATTTTCTATCTATTATTATTATTAGAGAATAATTTATACTATAAGATAGTAATCAATTAATTTTACTTTTAAAAGTGTGACGAATCAAATCATTTTTCTTATAAAATAGTAGTCGTTTAACTAGATTCAGATCAGTATACTTAATAGATAGATCAATCAAAACCCCAAAACCCCTTAATGAGGTTTATAAGTGCTTTGATTTGTAGGGAATTTGTTAGGAGTTGGGGTTATTATTTAAATGCGAGACTAAAATTACAAGCTTTTGGGGTCTATTTATGATGAAGAGTATATAGATTTAGTGTTTAAACTGCGTTATGGATGTGATATATAAAGTGAATAACTCAAACCAGTACTGAACTATAAGTCTATTACACTGCTCTTAAAGCGTAGTCCCTCAACTGTTCGCTCTCACTGCTTGAAAGCTGTAAAATTAAAGCAATAATAGCTGAATTCTTAGCCTAAGAGGAAGTCTAAGTTTCTATAGAAGCATATTGACTATCTTATTAATGAAAACTTTGAAGTATTGGGCTCACTTCTCTCTCGACTAACGAGCTATTATGTTTCATCGCCAGTTCCCTGAGTTGAAGATCTCTGCATAAACTGTTGCAAACATTTATAAACGAAACGGTATCTCTTACAAAGGTGTAAATCGTATCAAGAGAGTAATTGATTTCACTCTGCCATTTTACAACAACAACTTAAATTATATTTATAATTAAATGCAGAGAGCCTAATAGAATAATATTAAGTTTATTCATGCTGACGAGGCTGTGATTACATTCAACACTTTCATCTAGAAGTCTTGGTATAAGAGGCATAGCAACATAGAAGTATATGACTAGAAAGCAAAGGTAAACAATGGCTATTCTTGGAGGAATTAGCGAGGATACTGGTTTAGAAACTTATCTTATTCATCCTCGCTCTATTAAGACAGAGTAGTATATAAATTCTTAGAACAGCTGAGAGAGAAGTACCCTGAATAAGAGATTATACTATTCGTTGATAATCTTTCTGTTCATAATACCAAAGAAACAAGGAAGAGTTATGAACAACTTAGAATAACGCCAGTGTTCAACGTACCTTACAGTCCATAGTTTAATGGAATGAGTTCTACTG
>ARYC01006627.1:0-32263 GCA_000711775.1 Oxytricha trifallax
CTTCACCCTTTAACAGTTGACTTTATGAAATTGGTCCAAGGAATTTTATAGCAAAATTACACTTTTCTTTACTTTGCATATTTTAGGCGATGATTATTTTTTATAATTTGAGAATATATAACTAATATGAAGTTTTTAATTCTCTACAAGATGAGTAATTTTTGAGGTCACATGGATCATGTGAAGTATGAGTTTTTGAAATTATAGAAATTAAAAAGCTCAAAAGATAGATTAATTTAAATTAAAATTAAATTAAATTTAAAATAAAATTAATTAAATTAAATTTAAAATAAAAATTTAGGTCTTCAATAACAGGCTCTGAATCGCACGGGAAGGGCTTCAAATCGCAACTTTCTAGAATTGCAAATCTCTAAAATTTATTTCAATTTTTAGGAAATTTTGGGAATCTCGAAATTGAACATTTGCCAACACCAAGCTTCATCCTTGCTTTCCAGAGTCGCGAATACACAGGAAGGATGCAGAATTTATTAATTAGCAGGAATAACATAAAACAAAAATTAAGTAAGTAATGCTTCACCCTTTAACAGTTGACTTTATGAAATTGGTCCAAGGAATTTTATAGCAAAATTACACTTTTCTTTACTTTGCTTATTTTAGGCGATGATTATTTTTTATAATTGAGAATATATAACTAATATGTAGTTTTTAATTCTCTACAAGATGAGTTATTTTTGAGGTCACTTGGATCATTTGAAGTATGAGTTTTTGAAATTATAGAAATTTAAAAGTCAAAAAGACTATTTTAAATTAAAATTAAACTCTACCAAAAATTAATTAAATTAAATTTAAAATAAAAATTTCAGTCTTCAATAACAGGCTCTGAATCGCACGGGAAGGGCTTCAAATCGCAACTATTTTTATTTGCCAAAATCTCTAAAATTTATTGCAATTTTTATGAAATTTAGGGAATCTCGAAATTGAACATTTGCCAACACCAAGCTTCATCCTTGCTTCAAAAGGATGCAGAATTTATTAATTAGCAGGAATAACATAAAACAAAAATTAAGTAAGTAATGCTTCACCCTTTAACAGTTTACTTTATGAAATTGGTCCAAGGAATTTTATAGCAAAATTACATTTTTCTTTACTTTGCCTATTTTAGGCGATGATTATTTTTTATAATTTGAGAATATATAACTAATATAAAGTTTTTAATTCTCTACAAGATGAGTTATTTTTGAGGTCACTTGGATCATGTGAAGTATGAGTTTTTGAAATTATAGAAATTAAAAAGCCCAAAGATAGATTAATTTAAATTAAAATTAAATCAAATTAAAAATAAAATTAATTAAATTTAATTTAAAATAAAAATTTAGGTCTTCAATTAGAGGCTCTGAATCGCACGGGAAGGGCTTCAAATCGCAACCTTTCTAGAATTGCCAAAATCTCTAAAATTTATTTCAATTTTTAGGAAATTTTAGGAATCTCGAAATTGAACATTTGCCAACACAAAGCTTCATCCTTGCTTTCCAGGGTCGCGAATACACAGGAAAGATGCAAAATTTATTAATTAGTAGGAATAACATAAAACAAAAATTTAAAAAGTAAGCCTTCACCCTTTAACAGTTGACTTTATGAAATTGGTCCAAGGAATTTTATAGCAAAAATTACACTTTTCTTTACATTGCCTATTTTAAGCGATGATTATTTTTTATATTTGAGAATATATAACTAATATAGAGTTTTTAATTCTCTACAAGATGAGTTATTTTTGAGATCATTTGGATCATGTGAAGTATGAGTTTTTGAAATTATAGAAATTAAAAAGCCCAAAAGATAGATTAATTTAAATTTAAATTAAATCAAATTAAAAATAAAATTAATTAAATTAAATTTAAAATAAAAATTTAGGTCTTCAATAACAGGCTCTGAATCGCACGGGATGGGCTTCAAATCGCAACTTTCTAGAATTGCCAAAATCTCTAAAATTTATTTCAATTTTTAGGAAATTTTGGGAATCTCGAAATTGAGCATTTGCCAACACCAAGCTTCATCCTTGCTTTCCATGGTCGCGAATACTCAGGAAAGATGCAGAATTTATTAATTAGTAGGAATAACATAAAACAATTATTTACAAAGCAAGCCTTCACCCTTTAACAGTTGACTTTATGAAATTGGTCCAAGGAATTTTATAGCAAAATTACACTTTTCTTTACATTGCCTTTTTAGGCGATGATTATTTTTTATAATTTGAGAATATATAACTAATATGAAGTTTTTAATTCTCTACAAGATGAGTAATTTTTGAGGTCACATGGATCATGTGAAGTATGAGTTTTTGAAATTATAGAAATTAAAAAGCTCAAAAGATAGATTAATTTAAATTAAAATTAAATTAAATTTAAAATAAAATTAATTAAATTAAATTTAAAATAAAAATTTAGGTCTTCAATAACAGGCTCTGAATCGCACGGGAAGGGCTTCAAATCGCAACTTTCTAGAATTGACAAAATTTCTAAAATTTATTTCAATTTTTAGGAAATTTTGGGAATATCGAAATTGAACATTTGCCAACACCAAGCTTCATACTTGCTTTCCAGGTCGCGAATACACAGGAAGGATGCAGAATTTATTAATTAGCAGGAATAACATAAAACAAAAATTAAGTAAGTAATGCTTCACCCTTTAACAGTTTACTTTATGAAATTGGTCCAAGGAATTTTATAGCAAAATTACATTTTTCTTTACTTTGCCTATTTTAGGCGATGATTATTTTTTATAATTTGAGAATATATAACTAATATAAAGTTTTTAATTCTCTACAAGATGAGTTATTTTTGAGGTCACTTGGATCATGTGAAGTATGAGTTTTTGAAATTATAGAAATTAAAAAGCCCAAAGATAGATTAATTTAAATTAAAATTAAATTAAATTTAAAATAAAATTAATTAAATTTAATTTAAAATAAAAATTTAGGTCTTCAATTACAGGCTCTGAATCGCACGGGAAGGGCTTCAAATCACAACTTTCTAGAATTGCCAAAATCTCTAAAATTTATTGCAATTTTTAGGAAATTTTGGGAATCTCGAAATTAAACATTTGCCAACACCAAGCTTCATCCTTGCTTCCCAGGGTCGTGAATACACAGGAAAGATGCATAATTTATTAATTAGTAGGAATAACATAAAACAAAAATTTAAAAAGTAAGCCTTCACCCTTTAACAGTTGACTTTATGAAATTGGTCCAAGGAATTTTATAGCAAAATTACACTTTTCTTTACATTGCCTATTTTAGGCGATGATTATTTTTTATAATTTGAGAATATATAACTAATATGAAGTTTTTAATTCTCTACAAGATGAGTAATTTTTGAGGTCACATGGATCATGTGAAGTATGAGTTTTTGAAATTATAGAAATTAAAAAGCTCAAAAGATAGATTAATTTAAATTAAAATTAAATTAAATTTAAAATAAAATTAATTAAATTAAATTTAAAATAAAAATTTAGGTCTTCAATAACAGGCTCTGAATCGCACGGGAAGGGCTTCAAATCACAACTTTCTAGAATTGCCAAAATCTCTAAAATTTATTTCAATTTTTAGGAAATTTTAGGAATCTCGAAATTGAACATTTGCCAACACAAAGCTTCATCCTTGCTTTCCAGGGTCGCGAATACACAGGAAAGATGCAAAATTTATTAATTAGTAGGAATAACATAAAACAAAAATTTAAAAAGTAAGCCTTCACCCTTTAACAGTTGACTTTATGAAATTGGTCCAAGGAATTTTATAGCAAAATTACACTTTTCTTTACATTGCCTTTTTAGGCGATGATTATTTTTTATAATTTGAGAATATATAACTAATATGAAGTTTTTAATTCTCTACAAGATGAGTAATTTTTGAGGTCACATGGATCATGTGAAGTATGAGTTTTTGAAATTATAGAAATTAAAAAGCTCAAAAGATAGATTAATTTAAATTAAAATTAAATTAAATTTAAAATAAAATTAATTAATTAATTTAAAATAAAAATTTAGGTCTTCAATTACAGGCTCTGAATCGCACGGGAAGGGCTTCAAATCACAACTTTCTAGAATTGCCAAAATCTCTAAAATTTATTTCAATTTTTAGGAAATTTTGGGAATCTCGAAATTGAACATTTGCCAACACCAAGCTTCATCCTTGCTTTCCAGAGTCGCGAATACACAGGAAGGATGCAGAATTTATTAATTAGCAGGAATAACATAAAACAAAAATTAAGTAAGTAATGCTTCACCCTTTAACAGTTGACTTTATGAAATTGGTCCAAGGAATTTTATAGCAAAATTACACTTTTCTTTACTTTGCTTATTTTAGGCGATGATTATTTTTTATAATTTGAGAATATATAACTAATATGAAGTTTTTAATTCTCTACAAGATGAGTAATTTTTGAGGTCACATGGATCATGTGAAGTATGAGTTTTTGAAATTATAGAAATTAAAAAGCTCAAAAGATAGATTAATTTAAATTAAAATTAAATTAAATTTAAAATAAAATTAATTAAATTTAATTTAAAATAAAAATTTAGGTCTTCAATTACAGGCTCTGAATCGCACGGGAAGGGCTTCAAATCACAACTTTCTAGAATTGCCAAAATCTCTAAAATTTATTGCAATTTTTAGGAAATTTTGGGAATCTCGAAATTAAACATTTGCCAACACCAAGCTTCATCCTTGCTTCCCAGGGTCGTGAATACACAGGAAAGATGCATAATTTATTAATTAGTAGGAATAACATAAAACAAAAATTTACAAAGTAAGCCTTCACCCTTTCACAGTTGACTTTATGAAATTGGTCCAAGGAATTTTATAGCAAAATTACACTTTTCTTTACTTCCTATTTTAGGCGATGATTATTTTTTATAATTTGAGAATATATAACTAATATGAAGTTTTTAATTCTCTACAAGATGAGTAATTTTTGAGGTCACATGGATCATGTGAAGTATGAGTTTTTGAAATTATAGAAATTAAAAAGCTCAAAAGATAGATTAATTTAAATTAAAATTAAATTAAATTTAAAATAAAATTAATTAAATTAAATTTAAAATAAAAATTTAGGTCTTCAATTAGAGGCTCTGAATCGCACGGGAAGGGCTTCAAATCGCAACTTTCTAGAATTGCCAAAATCTCTAAAATTTATTTCAATTTTTAGGAAATTTTAGGAATCTCGAAATTGAACATTTGCCAACACAAAGCTTCATCCTTGCTTTCCAGGGTCGCGAATACACAGGAAAGATGCAAAATTTATTAATTAGTAGGAATAACATAAAACAAAAATTTAAAAAGTAAGCCTTCACCCTTTAACAGTTGACTTTATGAAATTGGTCCAAGGAATTTTATAGCAAAATTACACTTTTCTTTACATTGCCTATTTTAGGCGATGATTATTTTTTATAATTTGAGAATATATAACTAATATGAAGTTTTTAATTCTCTACAAGATGAGTAATTTTTGAGGTCACATGGATCATGTGAAGTATGAGTTTTTGAAATTATAGAAATTAAAAAGCTCAAAAGATAGATTAATTTAAATTAAAATTAAATTAAATTTAAAATAAAATTAATTAAATTAAATTTAAAATAAAAATTTAGGTCTTCAATAACAGGCTCTGAATCGCACGGGATGGGCTTCAAATCGCAACTTTCTAGAATTGCCAAAATCTCTAAAATTTATTTCAATTTTTAGGAAATTTTGGGAATCTCGAAATTGAGCATTTGCCAACACCAAGCTTCATCCTTGCTTTCCATGGTCGCGAATACTCAGGAAAGATGCAGAATTTATTAATTAGTAGGAATAACATAAAACAATTATTTACAAAGCAAGCCTTCACCCTTTAACAGTTGACTTTATGAAATTGGTCCAAGGAATTTTATAGCAAAATTACACTTTTCTTTACTTTGCTTATTTTAGGCGATGGATTATTTTTTATAATTTGAGAATATATAACTAATATGAAGTTTTTAATTCTCTACAAGATGAGTAATTTTTGAGGTCACATGGATCATGTGAAGTATGAGTTTTTGAAATTATAGAAATTAAAAAGCTCAAAAGATAGATTAATTTAAATTAAAATTAAATTAAATTTAAAATAAAATTAATTAAATTAAATTTAAAATAAAAATTTAGGTCTTCAATAAGAGGCTCTGAATCGCACGGGAAGGGCTTCAAATCGCAACTTTCTAGAATTGACAAAATTTCTAAAATTTATTTCAATTTTTAGGAAATTTTGGGAATATCGAAATTGAACATTTGCCAACACCAAGCTTCATACTTGCTTTCCAGGGTCGCGAATACACAGGAAAGATGCAGAATTTATTAATTAGTAGGAATAACATAAAACAATTATTTACAAAGTAAGCCTTCACCCTTTAACAGTTGACTTTATGAAATTGGTCCAAGGAATTTTATAGCAAAATTACACTTTTCTTTACATTGCCTATTTTAAGCGATGATTATTTTTTATAATTTGAGAATATATAACTAATATGTAGTTTTTAATTCTCTACAAGATGAGTTATTTTTGAGGTCACTTGGATCATTTGAAGTATGAGTTTTTGAAATTATAGAAATTAAAAAGCCCAAAAGATAGATTAATTTAAATTAAAATTAAATCAAATTAAAAATAAAATTAATTAAATTTAATTTAAAATAAAAATTTAGGTCTTCAATTAGAGGCTCTGAATCGCACGGGAAGGGCTTCAAATCGCAATTTCTAGAATTGCCAAAATCTCTAAAATTTATTTCAATTTTTAGGAAATTTTAGGAATCTCGAAATTGAACATTTGCCAACACAAAGCTTCATCCTTGCTTTCCAGGGTCGCGAATACACAGGAAAGATGCAAAATTTATTAATTAGTAGGAATAACATAAAACAAAAATTTAAAAAGTAAGCCTTCACCCTTTAACAGTTGACTTTATGAAATTGGTCCAAGGAATTTTATAGCAAAATTACACTTTTCTTTACATTGCCTATTTTAGGCGATGATTATTTTTTATAATTTGAGAATATATAACTAATATGAAGTTTTTAATTCTCTACAAGATGAGTAATTTTTGAGGTCACATGGATCATGTGAAGTATGAGTTTTTGAAATTATAGAAATTAAAAAGCTCAAAAGATAGATTAATTTAAATTAAAATTAAATTAAATTTAAAATAAATTAATTAAATTAAATTTAAAATAAAAATTTAGGTCTTCAATAACAGGCTCTGAATCGCACGGGATGGGCTTCAAATCGCAACTTTCTAGAATTGCCAAAATCTCTAAAATTTATTTCAATTTTTAGGAAATTTTGGGAATCTCGAAATTGAGCATTTGCCAACACCAAGCTTCATCCTTGCTTTCCATGGTCGCGAATACTCAGGAAAGATGCAGAATTTATTAATTAGTAGGAATAACATAAAACAATTATTTACAAAGCAAGCCTTCACCCTTTAACAGTTGACTTTATGAAATTGGTCCAAGGAATTTTATAGCAAAATTACACTTTTCTTTACTTTGCTTATTTTAGGCGATGATTATTTTTTATAATTTGAGAATATATAACTAATATGAAGTTTTTAATTCTCTACAAGATGAGTAATTTTTGAGGTCACATGGATCATGTGAAGTATGAGTTTTTGAAATTATAGAAATTAAAAAGCTCAAAAGATAGATTAATTTAAATTAAAATTAAATTAAATTTAAAATAAAATTAATTAAATTAAATTTAAAATAAAAATTTAGGTCTTCAATAACAGGCTCTGAATCGCACGGGAAGGGCTTCAAATCGCAACTTTCTAGAATTGCCAAAATCTCTAAAATTTATTTCAATTTTTAGGAAATTTTGGGAATCTCGAAATTGAACATTTGCCAACACCAAGCTTCATCCTTGCTTTCCAGAGTCGCGAATACACAGGAAGGATTTTATTAATTAGCAGGAATAACATAAAACAAAAATTAAGTAAGTAATGCTTCACCCTTTAACAGTTTACTTTATGAAATTGGTCCAAGGAATTTTATAGCAAAATTACATTTTTCTTTACTTTGCCTATTTTAGGCGATGATTATTTTTTATAATTTGAGAATATATAACTAATATAAAGTTTTTAATTCTCTACAAGATGAGTTATTTTTGAGGTCACTTGGATCATGTGAAGTATGAGTTTTTGAAATTATAGAAATTAAAAAGCCCAAAAGATAGATTAATTTAAATTAAAATTAAATCAAATTAAAAATAAAATTAATTAAATTTAATTTAAAATAAAAATTTAGGTCTTCAATTAGAGGCTCTGAATCGCACGGGAAGGGCTTCAAATCGCAACTTTCTAGAATTGCCAAATCTCTAAAATTTATTTCAATTTTTAGGAAATTTTGGGAATCTCGAAATTGAACATTTGCCAACACCAAGCTTCATCCTTGCTTTCCAGAGTCGCGAATACACAGGAAGGATGCAGAATTTATTAATTAGCAGGAATAACATAAAACAAAAATTAAGTAAGTAATGCTTCACCCTTTAACAGTTGACTTTATGAAATTGGTCCAAGGAATTTTATAGCAAAATTACACTTTTCTTTACTTTGCTTATTTTAGGCGATGATTATTTTTTATAATTTGAGAATATATAACTAATATGAAGTTTTTAATTCTCTACAAGATGAGTAATTTTTGAGGTCACATGGATCATGTGAAGTATGAGTTTTTGAAATTATAGAAATTAAAAAGCTCAAAAGATAGATTAATTTAAATTAAAATTAAATTAAATTTAAAATAAAATTAATTAAATTAAATTTAAAATAAAAATTTAGGTCTTCAATAACAGGCTCTGAATCGCACGGGAAGGGCTTCAAATCGCACTTTCTAGAATTGCCAAAATCTCTAAAATTTATTTCAATTTTTAGGAAATTTTAGGAATCTCGAAATTGAACATTTGCCAACACAAAGCTTCATCCTTGCTTTCCAGGGTCGCGAATACACAGGAAAGATGCAAAATTTATTAATTAGTAGGAATAACATAAAACAAAAATTTAAAAAGTAAGCCTTCACCCTTTAACAGTTGACTTTATGAAATTGGTCCAAGGAATTTTATAGCAAAATTACACTTTTCTTTACATTGCCTATTTTAGGCGATGATTATTTTTTATAATTTGAGAATATATAACTAATATGAAGTTTTTAATTCTCTACAAGATGAGTAATTTTTGAGGTCACATGGATCATGTGAAGTATGAGTTTTTGAAATTATAGAAATTAAAAAGCCCAAAAGATAGATTAATTTAAATTAAAATTAAATCAAATTAAAAATAAAATTAATTAAATTAAATTTAAAATAAAAATTTAGGTCTTCAATAAGAGGCTCTGAATCGCACGGGAAGGGCTTCAAATCGCAACTTTCTAGAATTGACAAAATCTCTAAAATTTATTTCAATTTTTAGGAAATTTTGGGAATATCGAAATTGAACATTTGCCAACACCAAGCTTCATACTTGCTTTCCAGGGTCGCGAATACACAGGAAAGATGCAAAATTTATTAATTAGTAGGAATAACATAAAACAAAAATTTACAAAGTAAGCCTTCACCCTTTAACAGTTGACTTTATGAAATTGGTCCAAGGAATTTTATAGCAAAATTACACTTTTCTTTACTTTGCTATTTTAGGCGATGATTATTTTTTATAATTTGAGAATATATAACTAATATGAAGTTTTTAATTCTCTACAAGATGAGTAATTTTTGAGGTCACATGGATCATGTGAAGTATGAGTTTTTGAAATTATAGAAATTAAAAAGCTCAAAAGATAGATTAATTTAAATTAAAATTAAATTAAATTTAAAATAAAATTAATTAAATTAAATTTAAAATAAAAATTTAGGTCTTCAATAACAGGCTCTGAATCGCATTGGAAGAATCGTTACTTTTTTTTTATTTCCAAATAATTAGTCATAAATATCATTTTTTTTGTGTCACATTTTTAAATCTTTAAATTCCAATAGTGAACTTATCTCTTTTTTCTTTGTATCTGAGATATCTGGAAAGATGAAGAATTTATCAGTTACTTGTAATTATAGTTGCTCTTTTTTGCTTTTCTCATTATTTGTTATTTATTATTACTATATGCCCATATTATTATTTTATAAACAAAGTTATTTTTATAATTTTTTTATTTATTATGTGCCCAATTTTATTCATAATTTACACTATTCTTTTTATTTTTCTTTTTTTTAATATTTACATCTTTTTTTATGTCTTTATGCTATAACTAGTTATTTTACCATTTTTATATTTTAATGAATCATTTTAATAATAATAATTTTATTTTTATTTATTTTATAATAATTTTATTTGAATTTTAAATTAATGACTCATATTATTGTTATAAATCGCTATAAAATTTTTTCAACTAAATTAACTAGATTTTCGAAAAAATCACAAAATTTACTTGTTATTTTTAACCTGGTTTAATCTTTTTCAAAATTATAAAAGCCTCAATATTATATATTTAATACATACAAGGCAAGAATAATAGGCATTTTCTAGCGTTCTTGAGTAATTTATTGCTTTGACAGCGTTTTGATCTAATACATTTACTTATATAAAAAAAACCACTTTATACTCATTTATTTGACAATCTAATATGTTTCTAATTATCGTCTAATCAGCTAAATTTTTATTCTTTTTGTACGTTTTTATTTAATTTGCCAAGGCACATTTTTTGTTTGAAAGTGCAGATCTTATGAATAGAATTTTAGTTTGCTGCCAAACTGTAACATCAATTATTTTTACCTTTTCTGTGACAAGAAATTATATTTTTAGCATCCTTTTTGCTTGCAATAATAAGCAGTTTGTAACAGTATGATGTGTAGAATCACAATCTCAGTGTATCTTAACAGTTTCGTTAAGCTTTAACCATAACACTTAATTGATTATTAATTTAGTTCTTCTTTAACTTAGAAAAGAAGTATTGGTACTTTGCAAATATTTTTATCTGCAATTGTTTTACTAGTTATTATTTCTTTAATCTCCTTGCTAACGTTACAACTTCGTCTAGCCTCAATATCTACTCATTTAAATCTTAAACTATTTTTATGAAATTTAATAGTCTTTGATAATTTCGCTTAAGAACATAGGAATAATAATTTTTAAGTGGTCGCACTTTATTTTTATTCTTAAATGCCATCAAATCCAATGTTTTAATACCATTATTTTTACAATTGACTCACCTTTTAAATGCTATATTTACTTTAATCTTTAAATTGAATAATAATTATTATTGGCTTTAAATTTCTGAATAATGTAAAGAGATAGCAGCAGTAGCTTATATCAATTATATTGTTAAGGTTAAAACATGTTGAATTTACTCATTTCTCTTATTCTTTTGTGTTTATTTTTGTATAAGTTCTTTTCGAAAGTCGTTCTCATTGTTTGTTTTTCTTCAAAGTAGAAACATTCAAGGAAAAATCTATGTTTAATTGCTTATAATTTATCAACATCTCTAGAAAATTATTAACAAATTAAAAGTTGATTACCTATTTTTTACAAGTTGCATATCATGATTAGAGATACCATTGAATCATAGTAATAAAAAAAATAATGATTAATTTGTAAATTCTTTTTTAATTAATGAGAAATCTGTTTTTAATATCAACAATCTTAGTTACATTTTAAATTTCTTAAAAAATAGAGATTTGATACTCTTTTTTCATCAGACCATTTCTTATTTATTAATAAAATTTAAATTATTATCAATCTAGTTTGTAATTATTGTATGTAACTTAATGATAATAAATTACAAAAAGTATACTTTAAAAAAAGTTTTAAATCAATGACTATTTTTATTCCATAAAAATAATTCTATGCTTTTTAATGGTATATAAATAGTTCTACAATATTTAATCTTGATACTATTTACAATTTCTATTGATTTTGATATTATAAATTATCTTTGAGTTTAATCAGTTTTATAAACATAAACAAAAATAGTTAAAGCAAACAGCCAGTCAATCGATTGTAAAATAACTTTATTAATAATTCTATATTGTATTAAATATTTTATTATTTTATGTATTCTTGTCTTAATTCAGTTTAATTGTAGCATATGAAATGTTCGCAAGTCTATACTTTTATAATTTAGTGGGCACAAATAAAAAGAAAAAACATTAATAATCTTTGCCAATTATTTAAAATTAGCAGATATACATCAAGTAATTCAATTACCTTCAAAAACATAATGATAAGTGCACTAATAGTCAATTTATAAACTACTTAAAATATGAAATACTTTTAGTAACAAAATGATTCATTTTTCATTTATATTAAACATTTTTGTTTTTTTGTTAATTATTATAAGATCTACTGAGTACAGCATCAAATAACCTGCTTTTAATGAAATTCAACATTAAGTTAATAAATCAGTAGAGCAACTAAGTAAGTCGAGATGAATATAGGGATTTATAGCAAAGTGTTAGAAATAAAAAATATTTGATGGTATGTAGATGAAACAGTATAGTACTATTTTTTATCATAAAAGAACCCTAATAACCACTGGATCATGTGATTTTGATGAGGTTCATAATATGTCTGCTTACATTTGATAAAGCACTCCTCGTAGATACCGAAGTGCAGATGTTCATTGTACATACTTCGAAGAACTCTTGGTAAAAATAAATTCTAAAGAGCGATCAAGGAAGACCAATATATACCATGATATTAATTTATATGATTACGGTGACAAACATACTTTTCCTAACATATATCTCATGTAAAGAATTCTTAGAACTCTTTGATCAACCTAGGCTAATGAGTATATATAAACGTTAGAAAGAAAAAGATAAGGAGGAATATATACTTATAATGATTCTATATATTTTTTTTATCTTTATCTAGTATGTTACTTTAAATTTAAACTTTTCTAAGCAGACCAAGAGAATAGCATCTTTGCCTGTTAAATATAAAAGTAAGAAAATTTAACAAATTAATAAATTAAAATTTCTTGAAATATCTCAGACTTATATATAATTAAAGGAGGCATCAAAAGAACATGGCTAAATAAATATAACATGTGAAGATGTAAAAATAAATGGACCAAGGTAACTGACTTAATGATAAAGAAATGTTTTGAAGTGTGTTAGTTAGAATTAATATTAATTTTATAATAATGAGAGACATAAATGTAGATTTCATCAGTTCAATTAAATTAGGAGGAGTATAGGGCATTAAATATGCATTTTTCTCCATAACTTCACAACTAAATTTTTACCAAAAGAGAGTGACTGGATTGTAGATTGTGAAAAATTTTATTACCATTTTTAAAGAACTTCTAGCTTGAAAATACTCCAACAAACAGTAATATGACCTTAAAAATCAATAACATTAATATAGAAAATCATTATTAGGTATTCTTCCAAATCACTGATTCATTTTATCCCTGCAATAGCTGATTTTGTTTTTATAGTTATTCTCCTAATTAATTCATTTACAATTACTGAATAGCAGAGTACAAGGTCTTTAACTAATTTAAAAGGGCTTAAATATGTTTTTATTCACAAAAGTTATTTTTCTCTAGAGTTTAACTCTATTTGTCGATTGTTTAAGGAAAGCAATCGTTTCTTATTAGACTTATTTGTTATTATTTGAGTTTTGTATTCATGACCTTGTATTTAATGTTGTGTTTATTGTATATACCTCGAGGATAAGACACAGAGAGATTATAATCTGGGCACTGTTAATGCAGTTAAATAACTCTTTATTTCAGCAATAAAGAGACTAGTGATTGAAGGGACTGCTATAAGTTAACTTAACATTACGATAATACTTTACGTAATGAGTTTACAATAGAAAATGCTTCTAAGAATGATGTAAATTGACACTAATTTAGCCATTTTTAATTAGAAGTTTAGTGATATATCGTGAAAGACATCGATAAAAATGATGCAGCCTTTTGAAGTCTATCATGAGGTATCTATAATTATAAATATATGATTTCTGTTAAAAATTAGTTCTCCTCAAAATCACTGGGGTTAAATGATTTCATAGTATAATCTATTATATAAAAACCAATTTATAATGTATTTAATTACAAGTTATGTTGAGTAGCGAAGAAGACTAAAATATGATTTCTTTAAGTGCAAACAATTGGGGAAATTTCAAATATGCATGTTGAGGCATCTCATTTAGTAGTTTGAGAAGCAAATATTGATATGCAATTTGAAATCTGGAATTCGATAAAAAGCAGGGTTGATAAATACTTCTAAAAAACCCTAATTCTATCATTGAAAAATAAAGATTCCTATTTAATATACATTTAAAAGTAAATAAATAGTATCTCTAATTAAAAATTAATTTCTTTTAATTCTCTTTCTCTATCAAATACATCAAAAAATTTAATTTTATCATTATTTAATATTACTTTTATGCTTATTTATGTACAAATGTCTACTTATATAGTATATTTACTGTGAGTTCGTTAGTTGTTATTCAAGGTAATTTTCTTATTTATTTTATTCATAATAAGAAGAATGAATGTAAATTACTAAAATTTAAATTTGACAACCAAATGTGAATCTTATTGAATTTAATTGAAAGGGATCTGATAGAGATAGAGCCATGTCAATGTTTTGAAATAGTAGTGGCACATACATCTATGACAGCTAACGAAGTCTATTGGGTGAATTAAACCTCAAATCAATGTAGTAGCAGGTTGATTTAAATTTACATTTGCTTTATGTTGTTCAAAATTTATATTTGATTAATCTAACATAAATACAAGGTCTGAGAATCACTATTATAATTAACCATTTTTATTTTATTGTTGGTAATTGAACTTGAATTCGAGAGAAATGAAAGCGTTCTTGATGGAACAAACGAAAATGAGCCAACACTAGAAGTCTCCTTGTTCATTGATGGATCAGCTCTGCATGAATGAGTGAAGCTCAAACTAATGTGATGACTGAGCAGGAAGCAATTGAAAACAGACCACAAAGAGTCATTCTAAGAAGCATGATGACGGGAAGAAGTTAGATGAAACTAAGATCAAAGCAAATGGCAAGAGCAAAGGGGCCAAAAGTGAGTAAACTGGAAGTTAACATTCAGTTACTTTGGGATTATAATCTGATTTCATACTTTATACTCAAATAATAATTTGTGATTAATAATGTAATTTATTTGTCTGCCAGTTGTTGTTGATAAATCACAAAATAAAACAAATAATGAAGAATATAATAAATCGAAATGTAAATATAAAAGAATGGTGAGATTTAAAAGTTCATTTATAGACTCTTATATTTAATGTGATTTATGAAAAACTTATAATTTAAGATTATCTGTTAAAATAACGAGTATTCTGAATAAAATTATTATTGTATTTAAAACTATTTGAAACAATAGGAACAGTTATTTATATTAAAAATATTGGGATAATTTGGGCTGAAATTATTTTCTTTTTCCATCTATCACAGTAAGCAGTATATCCATTTAGCAAGGCAATTTAGATTTAAAATTAAATAAATATGCTTGATAAAATTGGTAAATGCAACTGTATAAGTTGAATTTCAATTTTAAAATATAAAAATATAAATTTATACATATAATTAATCAGCGTATATTAATAGCTATTAATGTCTATATGATTATATTTTATTTTACAATTAACTAAATATATAGCTATATTTACTTAATAATATCGAGATTAAAAATATGCTATAAAACCATTATTGAATGATAAATTAAGAACAAGCCAATAATTATAATTATCACATTTATGTTTGCAAATTGATTTTATATTTCCTTTTAATTTTTAAATTCCTTTACTTATTTGGTTGTTTAAATGACACGAATATGGTATGGTGACTCCGAGACAGCTAAATCACAAGACTTTATTCTAGTCACTGGTTGTATTAGTTTTCTCATTTGATCTAATCTTCTCATTTTGCCTCCATTCTCTCAATTGGTAGAGTTGATTTCCATTTTGTCGTTGAACCACAGATTTATTCATGATATTGCTGACTTAGTATAGCTACTATTATCACATTTAGGAATGACACTTAAGTCACTAGCACTAGCTCAGGAGACATTCGCTGGTTCCTAAGGGAGTCTTGTTTTCTTAGTTAACTTTACCAGTTACTAATCCTTTGAATTGTTCATCAAGTAGGTTTAAATTGATTAAATTGATTTGATATATAGTTGAAAGTAAATGCAAAACAGGCAGAAATTCACATTGAGGCTAGAAGCAATATAGGAATTAGTAAATATACTATTTGAGGCAATAATAGCTTAACTTTACATAAGTAGTGACGTTTTTTAAAGTATAATTATATTATAATTCTTTAAATGTTTAAATATGATAATGGATATTGAAATCATTCATTAACTAGTTAAAATATTTATTGATAATTCAATCATTGAGTTGTTAAGAAACATAGGAACCTTAAATTACATAAAATTATGGTGATTAATTGATAAACGTTAAAGATTCAGATATGATTATATTTATTTGCACAGAGAAATAAAGCAAAGAGGGATCTTTAAGATAATACTTATTTTATAGAGTATAGTTATTTAAAAATTACATTTTAAATTAATAAAGGCAAACTAAAATAAATATAAAAATATTTATTAACTATAAGTTTTCCCACAGCATGCCTAAATATTCATTAATATATAAATTTATAATAAAAAACCAGACATTTGCACTCGTATATTTCAATGAATTTATGACTCCATTTATTGACTGTGGTCTTTCATCATTACATGACCATTCAGGAGATCTGGACAGTTATAATCTTTATGAACTTAACAAGTTTATTCTTAAAAGTGTTAGTGAGAACAACCTTCCATTGGATTTTTAGAGTATTTCTATTGATAGATAACTTTCTTATAGTAACAAGTAAAATATGATGGAATTCTTACAATAATCTTAGAATCTTACAACATTCCTTTATTGACTAACCTCAATTTTTTGTTTGTAGTCACCCACTGTTAAGTTTTTCCTTTGAATTATCACCATCTCTATCTACTTGTATTCTAAACTTCGTATTTAGTTTATATTTCTCTAACTTCATTTGTTTGTGCAAGTCTGCATGCTAAGTTTGAGTCGAATCATATTTTTATTCATTTATTATATTTAGTTTTACAATTTCCATAAGCTAGCATTGCAGCGTAAATTTCCCTTTTAATTGAACTTTCAAGACTTAAGGTTTGTTAGTTTTTTTTTCTCTCCATAAACCAGATTCCTCAACCTGCTCGCAATTTACTCTGTAATATTTAGTATGGATGTTAAAAATCTTTTGGATTTCCAGATGATTTCTAGAGACAGTAAAGTGTCAATCCATAGTATAGCAGTTATTTAAGAGAATAGCCTGGCATTTTAAATATTATTTCAAAGTGATATAGTTACTGAATATAAATCTAATGTTTTCTTCAATGCCAACTCATATCAACTGTCATAAATTTATCACGATCTTTCTACGAGTTAAAGAAATACCCCCAAATGTTTTAATTTAATATACTACACTGTCAAAATTAAGGTTGCTTGTTGTGTCTTAAGGGCCAACTATACTAAAGAAATCCTTTATAAGAGCAGGATACCTATTTAAACTTCTTATTAGTAAACATTATTCAATCTTCTCATTACATTATTTAATTGTAGTTTACTTGATGAGGTATGAGATCTGGCTGTTTTCTATGATAGTTTACTGTTATTAAAAAACCATTTTAAAGTTCACAAATCATACAATCATAGCGCATTTAATGACAAAAACAGTTATTTTTAAAGTTAAAATCTTGGGTAGGGATCTTTGACAAAATTCAACTTTCAAATCGCAGGGAATTTTCAACTTAAATGCAGTTAACTTTTGATAAAAAAAACCAAATAATGCTTGATCTTTGTCGTCGAAGTTGTTTTCGGTAATGTATTAATTAATAAAAAGTAGTCCCAATTTCCTATATCTATTAAATTTAGGAAATATTCTATCATTTAACTATATTGTTTTTTATAAAAAGATATGAAATATAAATGATAAAAAAGAACTATAAATATAAAAGAGATAATTGATAACTTTGAGTATAGCTTCAAGTAATTCATATAACATATTAAATAAACTTATTTACATTTATTAAATAAAATATTAATTATATGATTTAATTTTCATTATAATAACTTTATACCCAAAGTAATTTATGTTTTTAAATAATTCATAATCATAGTTTTATGCTTTATATAAATCTAAGATACATATATTCGAACTTTCCTATAAAAATGGCATTTTATCAACTTATAATCTCTTGTATTATAACAGTATCTTTGTGAGCAAATCGAAAATGCACTTAGTGATAGACTCGAAGTACTACGAAGTTATGGCCATACTAACAATTAATCATATAACACTGGTCCCACATGAGAAACCAATATTTTAGATTTATGCTTAAGATCTGATAAACATGTGGAGATGCTCCCTTCTGTTTAACCTAGATATTGAAACAGCGAAAATGGAGATAGGAAGATCAGAAGTTGCAATTAAAGAGACTGGCGAGGATAGAGAAACACATGGAGAGGAGGAATGAACTGATATGGCAGCAAGCAAATGAAGACTTAGTCCTTGTTTTAATGATTTTCAACGCATAGGCAGACTAATAGGATAATATGGTCACGAGAGACGACGTAATATCGCAGATAAAACATGAGTTAGGAGATTGTAAAGGGAGATTCAGTAAATTAGAAGAAGATAACTCAGAAATTGAACGCTGTCTTGTCAATGGAACTACCCAATAGAATTCAGGAATATGAAGATCATAAATATGGGGGAATATATGGAAGAGATAATGACAATGACAAATTGGAAGAAATGAAATTTTAACGTAGAAAAGAAGGGAGTAGGCAATTATATAGATTAATAATTAAAAATTAGCTAATCGGGGAGGCACGAATATGTTAAATGTCACAGTGATTTAATGATTTCATTTACACTCATATTTATTGGTAATTAAACAACGCTATATAGATTAATTTTATTTAACTTGTATGTTATTTACTACTACTATTACTACTAAAACTAGAAGTATATCTTTAATAATAATATAAAGTATAATAAATATTTTCAATGTTTTTTATTTGTGTTTATTATCAATTCAAATAAATAAATTGTTAAATAGCTTAATAAAATAGTCTAAAAGCCAATAACTATGACTTCATTTGAATTAAACATGCATAAATCATAATAATATTTATATTAAGAATTTTAATCCATTTCTAAACAAGATTAACTGTGTTTCTTCTATTTCTAGTACACTACAATTGAGAGGCATTTCGAGGTCAAGGATGAACAGGAAGAAACGTAAAGCCACCTTTGATAACCTATTCAGTAACTAGGCTGATATTGAACGATTGAAATGTTCTTGTCAAGCTGTGTCATTCATCAGAGTTCGCTTAGGTCTCAAAGAATATTTATTTGTTAACCTCCTAAGTTCTTTCATATAATACTTAAGATGTTGAATGAATGTTTTAGAGGATTTTACTATTGATGACTAGTTTGTAGGAGAAAATGAGTTCAGTTGTATTTTGAAAATGATACATCTTCATTTCTTATATTTAAAATGAAGGTGAAAGACAAAAAACGTTTGCGTTTGGAAAGTTGTTTTAATTAGTGTCTTATAACAAACAAAACATTATAAATATAACTAATAGAGAGTTACTTGTTATTTACAAAGCAATAAGTACCTTGTAATAATAGAAGTAAGAATGAAAAGAATATTATAATGTAAAGATATTTGGTTCAGCATGTTTTTGGAGATTTTCTTGGGTTAAAATTGAAACTTTATGGTCTTCGTTCTTTATGCCATTTTCAGAATATGATTTAGCTCAATCTTTTTTAAGGACTAAATACCTCTAAATTAGTAGGAATTGATTATTAGAATTGAGAAATCTTCAGCCGTATAAAATTAGATTTGAACATTTCTTTTTATTATTTTAAAGTGATTCATATTCTACATGCACATGATACTTTATATGTTTTTATAGAGATGAATAAGTGAACGATCTAACAATTTTAAATAGTATATTCAGAAACTAAATCGATATTGTTAGCTTAGATGTATTATTAAATCTATTTTATACACCTAAAGAGTGCTAATTTCTCAAAGATCGTTGATATTTGTACCACCAAAGTATTTTTGAGTGATAAATAAGGCAATAATTGAGTGCCCTTTAAGATTTTATGATTGTACTTTCTGTCTCATTTCATATGTAGATGACTTAAGATTGACTGATCAAAATAAAATATATATTTTAATTATCTATAAATTTAAATAACTATCATTTATAAAATATATAAATAACAACAAATTTATTTTAATTCTTGATAATTTTATTATTTTGATTAAAATATAAATTTCGACTCGTTTAGCATGTAATAATATTATTTAAAACCTAAAGTTAATTATAAAGTTGGGATTGTATATAAAAATGGAGATAGGAAAATCTAGTTTAGCTATCACGAAGGAGGAAATGGAAAGAAGCATTGAGAATAAAAGCGAAGCCTTGCAGCAACTCGTAGATCAAGAGTTAAACACTAAGATGTTAAACCTGTATTCCCATATTATTATATGGGATGACTTAGTTTAGAAGGAGGAGTCGCAATTTGAGTTAGAGAGGGAAAACACCAGATAAGGAGGTGAATTCAACGAAGAAGGTTAAGTTCTCGCAGAGTTCGAGTTATATCTATCAAACGATGAGACAAGAATCACTCAGAGAGTTCAAGAGGACAAAAGTAAAGTGAGACCAGAGATGGACTGAATTCGATAAAAGCTAATGACAAAGCTCAAGAAAGTAAAGATAAAGAACTGATATAGTCAATAAAAAATGATTATTACTCTGAGAAATCATAAATGTTCAAAGGAGGTTATATGAAGGACTTGGAAAGATGTATAGAACTGAGAAAAAAGGGCAATAGTAAATTAATGAATTACCTGATTTCACACGCAGATTAATTTCGATTTTTGTTCCTTACTTAAGTGATACATTACTAACTAACTAAACCAATATTTTCCCTTTATAATTCTTTGTTCTTAAATAAAAATAATCGTATTATTTTTCATTTTCTTTATCTTTTTTAATTAATCAATTCTAATTCAATCTAGATCAAATTATTAATCTTTATTTTATGGAATTATAATATCAACAACTGATTTTTATTGTTTTTATTTCAGTTTGATTAATTCTATAAATTATGAATGACTTTCATTATTTTTTTATTTCTCTAACTTAATTAACTTTATTTTTTTATAATTTTTCATTGATTAGTTTTATAGAACTAACAAAAGTCTGGCAACTATGGTAGAAAAGACACAGTCAAAAAAAGTTCTTAATATAGACAAAAAGAAATTTAAAATAGAAAACATAGTAGATTTATAAAAATTAAGAAGAGATAGATAGATCATGAGAAAATAGAATTCTAATATTTATTGAAATTATATAAATAAGTAATCAGAGGGGGCTGGTTACTCATTAAGAAATGTAAGTTAAAAATACATAACTATAGAAATTTTATTTTAGATATAAAGTTGTCTCAATATATTGGAAGCAAAAGACACAAAATTTGAAAGATAATGTTTAATAACTTAAAAAACTTAGCGAGTATTGCCAGATGGTGCAACAAATGAAGGTAATTGGTTCTTTTTACAAAACTGTTTCAAAATTTCCCTTTAATTCCGCTTTACACTAATGCTTACTTATTTAACTCATAATTTTTACTCTTATTTTTCCTAATTACAATTAATAATAAAAAACTTGTATCTAAAAATAAACTTAAGCATGCCCAATAATTTAAGCAGAGATGATAATAAAGAAAACTTAGACAAATTTAGTATCCCACTTAATAATAACTATCATCTTCATTTATTCATCCATGTAATATAAAGACTGGGTAGCAAAAATAAGAGATTATACGAGAGAATTAAAAAACTACTTTACTGAATTATAAATCCTTTTATAAATGGGATAATTGTTTAGAGTATGGGTTATTCATTAATGCAAGACAAAACTGCAAGCAATTTGGGCAATTTTATGATTAAGAGTACATAATTATAGTGTTTAATTTGCCCTATGGATAGGATATATACAGTATGAAATCAAACCAGTGCATATTTATAAGTTTTTAGCGATTTAATTTAAGCGCAGTTTATCAATTGCTCGCTAAAACTGTTTGCAATAGCAGTAATAGCTAAATTGCAAATCAAAGAAGCAGTCAAAGTCTCAATAAAGGAAATTTAGCTTCTTATTTCTAAATGTACATTCAGATATTTGACTCACTTTTCTCTAAAATAACGACTTACTATGTTTCATCACCGCTTTCCTGAGTTGAAAATCTATGCTTTATTTGATTTTAACATGAATATATTACTAAATAAAGACATTTGATTTAAAAGTGTATTTAGTTTTATTTAATATAGTTAATGTTAATAATATATTTCACCAAGAAAATATGTAAAAAACCTTATACTCTAACAAATTACCTACTAATCAAAGAATTTAAATTCCTCATTAAGATATTATTCAGTGGTATTTTTATAACAAATATTTACTGTATACAATCAACCATATTTAAATGAGGAATTCAAATTATTACGATGTAATTCAGCTGTTTAAAAAACAGATCTATTAATGAGAAAAAAATCATGAAAATATATTAAAAAATATATATAATAATCTTTGAAATCTTTTTGATTTCATAATAATATTAAAATTATTGTTGGCTTATGTGGTAAATTTAATGTATTATTTCTTTTTGATCTAATGAGTTTATATAACTAAGGATTTAACCATTTTTTGAAAAATAAGAAATGAAATATATATTCAATATATAAAGATTCATTTATTCATAATTAGATACACATTTTAAAATAAATATATCTAATCTTTATCAATTGAATGTGCATATTATTATTCTTAAGTATAAAACTAAGAATTAATGTCATTTATTTTAAGTATAAAAGTTAATTACATTTATGAAAATAATTGTTTATTAAAATATATAGAAGTTAAATTATAAATAATAAATTAAATATATTAAATATAAATAATGGGCTCAAAGAGTAAAGTATATACAATTTATTTACTTAATTAATATATAAAATAAAATATAAATCAAATAACACAATTAAAAATAAAATAATTAGTATGTTATTAAGATACTTTATTTTATATATTGATGTATTTAAGGATTTTCCTCTCCCGACTGATGCAATATTATAGTTGTTTTCAATTATAGTATTGAAGGATTTAGTAAAAATAAATAATAAATAAGACCTAATCTTAATCAGTTCTACAAGGAGTGGAAAATTAAGGTAAAGCAATTCAATTAGTTCAAATATTATCATATTTGTAAACAATTCTCTAGACATAGACCTAACTAATATCCTAAATTGACATTATAGATAGGATAATATTAAAATACCAAATAGGGGATCTAAAATTGCTTGGCCAAGATATAAGATTTAAAAGCATACTTATTTATAAAAAAAGAGAGAATTAAATTAGATGAAAAATTTTACTTTAATTGCAACTTATTTTATATGTAAGTGAATACATGCAAGCATAGGAAGTAAAATAACACTCTCCAATTCACTTACATTTTAATGTATGCATTTATTATATCAAAAAGAGTTGCATTCTATTATTTAATAAGACAAATTCATAGCGATTTCAGCAGAAATTATAATTAATATTAAACATGATAATAGTTTAAGATAGCTCAGGTAAGCTTTAGTTAAATTGAAAGCCAATAATTTATTTAAAAATCATCACTAAGTAAATTATTCTTGATTGATAATAAGCAATTTGAGCATTTACTAGAAATAGCTAGAATAATGATAGTAAAGAAGCATAATTAAGAGCACGATCATAATGATAAACCGACAATAATTTTACAAGACAAATCTAGTATTATAAAAAAGTAAATTGTACTCTTCATCAAAGACTTACGAAGTCCAATAATTTATCAATATTCGCCACGATAATCATAAATAGAGGTCTTTAGTAATAAACAAAAATCCCCCATTCACTTCATCTTAATATCTAATGATAGAATAAATTGACAAATTTTAAACCTTATTAAAGACACTAACAATAAAGACGTTATGGGGCATACCGAATTGAATACTAAGGAATATAACACTGCTCAAGATAATAAATTTTGTTTAAAATAAACATAAAAATATTTAAACAAAGTTTCGGATAATATGCAAAAGACAACAGTGAAATTTGTAATGTACAACAGAATAAAAAATAATATGAACTTCTTAATCATAAGGATTTTTCATGGATACAATGATGGATTTAATCTGCAAAAATAAGTGAACTATGTAATTGTAATATTCAAAAAATTTCCATAGACTATAGTCAAATGAAGAACTGCAATTAAAAATAATGATCGTAGAGGAATATCTTACTTATTATGTGAAAGTAGAAGAAAAAAAATATGCTATAATAACGAGCAAGATTTAGATAAACATATTTTAATAAAATACCTGGTACAATTAAATAATTGAACATTTCAAAGTCAATTACAATTACCAAAAGATTAAAAAATACATAAATCTAGAGGGTTAAACTTTATAAAAAAAATAGAAAAGATAAAAAGGATAATTAAAGAAAAAGAGTTAACTTACAAATTAAGCAATAATTGGAAATTAACAATAAAAAACTAGGAAATTAAATGCATAATTAAAACAAATAGACAAAAATATATATTAACTAAAGAAATAATAAAAAATAATAAATCATTAAGATAACATTTTTGGTGAAGACCACATAAGTATAAAGAAGGTTTATTATTTTAAAGGTGAGAAATTTGGAGAAAAGAGAATTATGAGAAAAATAGAAAAATACAATCTGAGTGTCAACTCTTTTGAAGCATTTTAACGAGAACATAAAATGAAATGAACATCTAAATATTCAATAAAAATATAGGAAAAGTCAATAGTATAAAGGAATTTTTACAAAAATCCAGTTAATCAATTTAGAAAAAAGATAGAGATTAATATAAAAAATGAAAATTAATAAATATAGGGTCAAATAAAAAAAAAATTAGGTTTATAACATATTACGATATCTGATAGATTAATATTATCAATGAGAAATGGATTAAAAAATTAGGAAAATCATAAACAATTTATTTCACATATAAAATAATTTTAATTTAATAAATCTTAATCTTTTTTCTTCAAATTTAAAAGATTAAATATATATAATAATTAAAAACATAATCAAATATAATAAATTAATGACTTTAAAAAAAAAAAAATATTTAAATTTTCAACTTTATTAAACTAATTTTATAACTCTGCATCATTTCTATATACAAAGTAACTGTAGAAGCAGGAAGTATGCTCAGAGTGGCAAAACTTTCAATTTTGAGATTTTATAAATAATCAAAAAAATGTAATAAATTAAATCGGTTTTGGGATATAAAAAAAGAAATGATATTAATAAGTAAATTTTTATTTTAAATTTAATTTAATTAATTTTTGGCAGTTTTAATTTTAATTTAAATTAATCTTTTTGACTTTTAATTTCTATAATTTCAAAAACTCATACTTCAACAATATCCAAGTGACCTCGAAAATAACTCATCTTGTAGAGAATTAAAGACTACATATTAGTTATATTTTCTCAGATTTTAAAAAATAATCATTGCCTAAAACAAGCAAAGTAAAGAAAAGTGGAATTTTGCTATAAAATGTCTTCGACCAATTTCATAAAGTCAACTGTTAAAGGGTGAAGCATTACTTTATAAATTTTTATTTTATGTTTTTCCTGCTAACTAATAAATTCTGCATCTTTCCTGTCTATTCACGACCCTGGGAAGCAAGGATGAAGCTTGGTGTTGGCAAATGTTCGATTTCGAGATTCCCTAAATTTCCTAAAAATTGCAATAAATTTTAGAGATTTTGGCAAATAAAAATAGTTGCGATTTGAAACCCTTCCCGTGCGATTCAGAGCCTGTTATTGAAGACCGAAATTTTTATTTTAAATTTAATTTAATTAATTTTTGGCAGTTTTAATTTTAATTTTAATTAATCTTTTTGACTTTTAATTTCTATAATTTCAAAAACTCATACTTCAACAATATCCAAGTGACCTCGAAAATAACTCATCTTGTAGAGAATTAAAGACTACATATTAGTTATATTTTCTCAGATTTTAAAAAATAATCATTGCCTAAAATAAGCAGAGTAAAGAAAAGTGGAATTTTGCTATAAAATGTCTTCGACTAATTTCATAAAGTCAACTGTTAAAGGGTGAAGCATTACTTTATTAAATTTTATTTTATGTTTTTCCTGCTAACTAATAAATTCTGCATCTTTCCTATCTATTCACGACCCTGGGAAGCAAGGATGAAGCTTGGTGTTGGCAAATGTTCAATTTCGAGATTCCCTAAATTTCATAAAAATTGCAATAAATTTTAGAAATTTTGGCAAATAAAAATAGTTGCGATTTGAAGCCCTTCCCGTGCGATTCAGAGCCTGTTATTGAAGACCGAAATTTTTATTTTAAATTTAATTTAATTAATTTTTGGCAGGTTTAATTTTAATTTAAAATAATCTTTTTGACTTTTAATTTCTATAATTTCAAAAACTCATACTTCAACAATATCCAAGTGACTCGAAAATAACTCATCTTGTAGAGAATTAAAGACTACATATTAGTTATATTTTCTCAGATTTTAAAAAATAATCATTGCCTAAAATAAGCAGAGTAAAGAAAAGTGGAATTTTGCTATAAAATGTCTTCGACTAATTTCATAAAGTCAACTGTTAAAGGGTGAAGCATTACTTTATTAAATTTTATTTTATGTTTTTCCTGCTAACTAATAAACTGCATCTTTCCTGTCTATTCACGACCCTGGGAAGCAAGGATGAAGCATGGTGTTGGCAAATGTTCGATTTCGAGATTCCATAAAATTCCAAAAATTGCAATAAATTTTAAAGATTTTGGCAAATAAAAATAGTTGCGATTTGAAACCCTTCCCGTGCGATTAAGAGCCTGTTATTGAAGACCGAAATTTTTAATTTAAATTTAATTTAATTAATTTTTGGCTAATTTAAATTAACATTTTTGACTTTTAATTTCTATAATTTCAAAAACTCATACTTCAACAATATCCAAGTGACCTCAAAAATAACTCATCTTGTAGAGAATTAAAGACTACATATTAGTTATATTTTCTCAGATTTTAAAAAATAATCATTGCCTAAAATAAGCAAAGTAAAGAAAAGTGGAATTTTGCTATAAAATCTCATCGACCAATTTCATAAAGTCAACTGTTAAAGGGTGAAGCATTACTTTATAAAATTTTATTCTATGTTTTTCCTGCTAACTAATAAATTCTCATCTTTCCTGTCTATTCACGACCCTGGGAAGCAAGGATGAAGCTTGTGTTGGCAAATGTTCAATTTCGAGATTCCCTAAATTTCATAAAAATTGCAATAAATTTTAAAGATTTTGGCAAATAAAAATAGTTGCGATTTGAAGCCCTTCCCGTGCGATTCAGAGCCTGTTATTGAAGACCGAAATTTTTAATTTAAATTTAATTTAATTAATTTTTGGCAGGTTTAATTTAAATTAAAATAGTCTTTTTGACTTTTAATTTCTATAATTTCAAAAACTCATACTTCAACAATATCCAAGTGACCTCGAAAATAACTCATCTTGTAGAGAATTAAAGACTACATATTAGTTATATTTTCTCAGATTTTAAAAAATAATCATTGCCTAAAATAAGCAAAGTAAAGAAAAGTGGAATTTTGCTATAAAATCTCATCGACCAATTTCATAAAGTCAACTGTTAAAGGGTGAAGCATTACTTTATAAAATTTTATTCTATGTTTTTCCTGCTAACTAATAATTCTGCATCTTTCCTGTCTATTCACGACCCTGGGAAGCAAGGATGAAGCTTGGTGTTGGCAAATGTTCGATTTCGAGATTCCATAAAATTCCAAAAATTGCAATAAATTTTAGAGATTTTGGCAAATCAAAATAGTTGCGATTTGAAACCCTTCCCGTGCGATTAAGAGCCTGTTATTGAAGACCGAAATTTTTATTTTAAATTTCAATTTAATTATAATAATTTTTGGGAGTTTTAATTTTATTTAAATTAATCTTATTAACTTTTTAATTTCTATAATTTCAAAAACTCATACTTCACAATATCCAAGTGACCTCAAAAATACCTCGTCTGTAAAGAATAAAAGACTTCATACTAGCTATATATTCTCAGATATTAAAAAATAATCATTGCCTAGAAAAGGCAAAGTGAAGGAAAGTGTAAATTTGTTCAAAAATGTCAAAGACCAAGTTCATAAAGTCATCTGTTAAAGGGAGAAGTAATACTTTATAAATTTTGTATTATGTTTTTCCTGCTAATTAATAAATTCTGCATCTCTCCTGTCTACTCACGACCCTAAGAAGCTAGGATGAAGATCGGTGTTGCAAATGTTCGATTTCGAGATTCCCTAAATTTGCTAAAAATTGTAATAAATTTTAGAGATTTTGGCAAATAAAAATTGTTGCGATTTTAAGCCCTTCCCATTTGATTCAGAGCCTCTTATTGAAGACGTAAATTTTTATTTTCAATTTAATCTAAATAATTTTTGGGAGTTTTAATTTTAATTTAAATTAATCTTTTTGACTTTTTAATTTCTATAATTTCAAAAACTCATACTTCACAATATCCAAATGACATAAAAAATAACTCATCTGTAAAGAATTAAAGACCACATAATAGTTATATATTCTCAGATATTAAAAATAATCATTGCCTAAAATAGGCAAAGTGAAGAAAAGAGAAATTTGTTCAAAAATGTCCAAGACTAATTTCATAAAGTCAACTGTTAAAGGGTCAAGGATTCTTTTATAAATTTTTATTTTATGTTTTTCCTGCTAACTAATAAATTTTGCATCTTTCCTATGTATTCACGACCCTGGGAAGCAAGGATGAAGCTTGGTGTTGGCAAATGTTCAATTTCGAGATTCCCTAAATTTCATAAAAATTGCAATAAATTTTAGAGATTTTGGCAAATAAAAATAGTTGCGATTTGAAGCCCTTCCCGTGCGATTCAGAGCCTGTTATTGAAGACTGAAATTTTTATTTTAAATTTAATTTAATTAATTTTTGGTAGAGTTTAATTTTAATTTAAAATAGTCTTTTTGACTTTTAAATTTCTATAATTTCAAAAACTCATACTTCAACAATATCCAAGTGACCTAGAAAATAACTCATCTTGTAGAAATTAAAGACTACATATTAGTTATATTTTCTCAGATTTTAAAAAATAATCATTGCCTAAAATAAGCAAAGTAAAGAAAAGTGGAATTTTGCTATAAAATCTCATCGACCAATTTCATAAAGTCAACTGTTAAAGGGTGAAGCATTACTTTATAATTTTTTATTCTATGTTTTTCCTGCTAACTAATAAATTGTGCATCTTTCCTGTCTATTCACGACCCTGGGAAGCAAGGATGAAACTTGTTGGCAAATGTTCGATTTCGAGATTCCCTAAATTTCCTAAAAATTGCAATAAATTTTAAAGATTTTGGCAAATAAAAATAGTTGCGATTTGAAGCCCTTCCCGTGCGATTCAGAGCCTGTTATTGAAGACCGAAATTTTTAATTTAAATTTAATTTAATTAATTTTTGGCAGTTTTAATTTAAATTAAAATCATTCTTTTTGACTTTTAATTTCTATAATTTCAAAAACTTATACTTCAACAATATCCAAGTGACCTCGAAAATAACTCATCTTGTAGAGAATTAAAGACTACATATTAGTTATATTTTCTCAGATTTTAAAAAATAATCATTGCCTAAAATAAGCAGAGTAAAGAAAAGTGGAATTTTGCTATAAAATGTCTTCGACTAATTTCATAAAGTCAACTGTTAAAGGGTGAAGCATTACTTTATTAAATTTTATTTTATGTTTTTCCTGCTAACTAATAAATTCTGCATCTTTCCTGTCTATTCACGACCCTGGGAAGCAAGGATGAAGCTTGGTGTTGGCAAATGTTCGATTTCGAGATTCCATAAAATTCCAAAAATTGCAATAAATTTTAGAGATTTTGGCAAATCAAAATAGTTGCGATTTGAAACCCTTCCCGTGCGATTAAGAGCCTGTTATTGAAGACCGAAATTTTTATTTTAAATTTAATTTAATTAATTTTTGGCAGTTTTAATTTTAATTTAAATTAATCTTTTTGACTTTTAATTTCTATAATTTCAAAAACTCATACTTCAACAATATCCAAGTGACCTCGAAAATAACTCATCTTGTAGAGAATTAAAGACTACATATTAGTTATATTTTCTCAGATTTTAAAAAATAATCATTGCCTAAAACAAGCAAAGTAAAGAAAAGTGGAATTTTGCTATAAAATTCTTCGACCAATTTCATGAAGTCAACTGTTAAAGGGTGAAGCATTACTTTATTAAATTTTATTTTATGTTTTTCCTGCTAACTAATATATTCTGCATCTTTCCTGTCTATTCACGACCCTGGGAAGCAAGGATGAAGCTTGGTGTTGGCAAATGTTCGATTTCGAGATTCCATAAAATTCCTAAAAATTGCAATAAATTTTAGAGAATTTGTCAAATAAAAATAGTTGCGATTTGAAGCCCTTCCCGTGCGATTCAGAGCCTGTTATTGAAGACCGAAATTTATATTTTAAATTTAATTTAATTAATTTTTGGCAGTTTTAATTTTAATTTAAATTAATCTTTTTGACTTTTAATTTCTATAATTTCAAAAACTCATACTTCAACAATATCCAAGTGACCTCAAAAATAACTCATCTTGTAGAGAATTAAAGACCACATATTAGTTATATTTTCTCAGATTTTACAAAATAATCATTGCCTAAAATAGGCAAAGTGAAGAAAAGAAGAAATTTGTTCAAAAATGTCCAAGACTAATTTCATAAAGTCAACTGTTAAAGGGTCAAGGATTCTTTTATAAATTTTTATTTTATGTTTTTCCTGCTAACTAATAAATATTCTGCATCTTTCCTGTCTATTCACGACCCTGGGAAGCAAGGATGAAGCTTGGTGTTGGCAAATGTTCGATTTCGAGATTCCATAAAATTCCAAAAATTGCAATAAATTTTAGAGATTTTGGCAAATCAAAATAGTTGCGATTTGAAACCCTTCCCGTGCGATTAAGAGCCTGTTATTGAAGACCGAAATTTTTATTTTAAATTTAATTTAATTAATTTTTGGCAGTTTTAATTTTAATTTAAAATAATCTTTTTGACTTTTAAATTTCTATAATTTCAAAAACTCTTACTTCAACAATATCCAAGTGACCTCAAAAATAACTCATCTTGTAGAGAATTAAAAACTCTATATTAGTTATATTTTCTCAGATTTTACAAAATAATCATTGCCTAAAATAAGCAAAGTGAAGAAAAGTGTAAATTTTGCTATAAAATGTCTTCGACTAATTTCATAAAGTCAACTGTTAAAGGGTGAAGCATTACTTTATTAAATTTTATTTTATGTTTTTCCTGCTAACTAATTAAATTTTGCATCTTTCCTATGTATTCACGACCCTGGGAAGCAAGGATGAAGCTTGGTGTTGGCAAATGTTCAATTTCGAGATTCCCTAAATTTCATAAAAATTGCAATAAATTTTAGAGATTTTGGCAAATAAAAATAGTTGCGATTTGAAGCCCTTCCCGTGCGATTCAGAGCCTGTTATTGAAGACTGAAATTTTTATTTTAAATTTAATTTAATTAATTTTTGGTAGAGTTTAATTTTAATTTAAAATAGTCTTTTTGACTTTTAAATTTCTATAATTTCAAAAACTCATACTTCAACAATATCCAAGTGACCTAGAAAATAAACTCATCTTGTAGAGAATTAAAGACTACATATTAGTTATATTTTCTCAGATTTTAAAAAATAATCATTGCCTATAACAGGCAAAGTGAAGAAAAGAGTAAATTTGTTCAAAAATCTCTTCGACCAATTTCATAAAGTCAACTGTTAAAGGGAGAAGGATTACTTTATAAATTTTTTTATTAAGTTTTTCCTGCTAATTAATAAATTCCTCATCTTTCTTGTGAATCCAGGGCATTGGGAAGCAAGGATGAAGATTGGTGTTGGCAAATGTTCGATTTCGAGATTCCCTAAATTTCCTAAAAATTGCAATAAATTTAAGAGATTTTGGCAAATAAAAATAGTTGCGATTTGAAGCCCTACCCGTGCGATTCAGAGCCTGTTATTGAAGA